>CAUJNA010000757.1:1171999-1249456 GCA_963377175.1 Effrenium voratum
CATCGCAGTCAAAACCCAGCACCTGTCTGATGGAAGCTTTCAAGGCTGGCTCCAAATCACCTCCCAATTCACCCGGTCCGAAAAAAAGAAACTCAAAAATTGCCCCCCCCGCGTCTCCTTGAGCACATTGGATCCCTCTTCAAAAGATAAAGAAACTGTTCCAGTGGCGGACGGTTGGTGATTGGAGGCTCCTGGGCCAAGCTCAGCCTCATTGCCCAACTTGTCCAGAAAAGAAGGAAAGTGTGGGGGGCTCCCTCCTTGGCAAAATCGCCTCCCAATTCTCGCCTGGGCCAAAAAAAACAAACTCAACTCCTTAAAAAGTTGGGGGCACATGGGATCAAAACAAAATGAAACGGATGGGGCTCCCATGGGCTCCCCAAAAAGTTTGAGCAGAACAAGCTCCACGGCCTTTGATCGTTCTTCAAGATCTGCTGCAGGACCTGCGATGCATCAGGTCCCTTGCGTCCGAATCGGCACCACTTGGGTTCGCCAAGGCCACCTACTCACGGTGTGACTGAAATTCATTCTTGACATATTTTGCATGTGTATATATATATATATATGTGTGTATGCGTATATATAAATATGTATATATATATATATTATATCTGATGTATATATATATATGGTACCCCCCCCCTGGAATACTCAGGTGGTTTGGCAAAAATTGACATTTTGGCTGTAAAAATGCATGCCAAACACATGCGTTCCAGCTTCCAAAATGAGGCTCTAAAATATGAACTCCTTTTTAGACTTAAATCCTAGCATCGGTACTTAGTGCAATCGAGGATGCGCTAGCACGTGCTAGCACATCCTGGATTGAAGATTGAAGATACTTGTTCTGGAAATCTTCAATCCGACCTTAGGACTAACTGATATGTGCTGGCACGTGCTAGCACATCCTGGATTGAAGAGTGAAGATTGAAGATTCTCTGACAACTCTCTCTGGGATTCTTCAATCTTCAATCTTCAATCCGGGATGTGCTAGCACGTGCTAGCACATACCAGTTTGTCCTCAGGATGGATTGAAGATTTCCAGAACAAGTGGTCTGAGAATCTTCAATCTTCAATCCAGGATGTGCTACTCTAAGTACATATTTGGAGAATTTCAGAAAAAGGTTGTCAGAGAATCTTCAATCTCCCATCCAGATCCTGGATTGCCTTAAGTGCGGATTGGAAGAATCCAAAAGGCAGACCGGGAGCGCAAGTTGTCAGAATCAAAATGTGGATATGCACTTGCACTGCCTGCAATTGGCCAGGCGGAAAATTGTTGCTGACACCATTGCAGTTTTTTTGTGGACTTGAGGGCTGGCCAGGATGGAAGGTTCTCAAGTAGAAAATATGGTAGATCTTCAATCTTCAATGCAGGGGACGAAACCTTACTGAGTCTGGAACAAACTGTCAAGTTTTTGGGGGACCAGGATTGAGTATATTCTAAACATATGTTTGTGGAATCTTGTATATTCGATGTTCGATCCAGGGCAACACGACCTGAGCAAATGCTGAATAACACTGCGTTTTACAGAATTTATGCAAATAATAGGAACTATGATTGAAAACACGTTCCTGTCATTGGCTTGGCTCAGTTCTTGTTTGGTTCAAACCACATGGAGTTCGATAAGGACAATAACCCTTTCAACATTGAGTTTGGTTCCAAATTCATTTGGCCATGACAATAGCTGTCTTCTCCAGTTGCTTTTTGATATGCACAAGAAACTGCAAACAAGTAAACTTGAATTTGGTTTGAACTCGAAAGCTTTTTTAACTGGATGTTCTTCCCTTACTTGAATTTCGATAGCTGTTATTGGCGATGATGGAACCAACTTAGACAAGCAACACACACACGCATGGGATAGTTGCTTTGCAACATATGTTTCAAATAGACTGAACTAGCATGTCAGGAATTATGCACAACACTCGAGTTAGCATGTAAATGCAACTGCGCAAGGACATGAATTAGGAATGAGAGCTCCTTTTCCCCGAATTGATGTTTTGCTGAATTTCGCTGCCAAACAAAAATAATAAACACCAAATAATAGGGGCTGCTACAGGCGCGTTGAAGCTGGCAAAACATACTTCGCGCACTACTCCTGTACTGAACAGTTGTGTTTTTTTAGCTGGAGCTGCCAAATTGCACTTTGCACTCCAATGTGACTTTAAGTGCACTTCGCGCACGCCAATGTGACGGTGACACAACTCGCAACTCCTAATCAACGTTGAGCTTAACTTCTGCTTGGTTAGTGCGGTTTTGGGCGAACACGAAGTAGCCCAGGGAATCAAAGAGGTACACGTGGTCCACGAAGTACCAAAAGAACCCAGTCCCAAAGCACAATGGAGAAGGTGCTGATGACCAGGTTGGGGGAGTGACAGTTAAAGAAGATCAAGTTAGGGATGGTTGGAAAACAGGTAGATATAGGTGAAGCGACCTGCCAAACCCAGGCAACCTTAGCACAACACTCCAACCACCTCCTACCACCGGTAGCCAGCCGCTCCACGAACTTTTCCGCGAAGAAGCAAGCCGCCGCCGTGATATGGCGGTTGCACAAGTGTCCTAGAGCAGCCTGTCGGGAGACAGGAAACTTGAGCCAAACGGCCATTCGGCCGTTCTGCCTTATGAAGAAACAATACGTGAACAAAGCACAGTTAGAATTTGCATGGAGTTTAGTGTCCAGTTCATTTCAGAGTCTCAAGGCATTTGTCACCCCCAGTCTGGCCAAAAACCTCAGTTCTGCCCAAAACTTCAAGGGGAAAATACAGGTCAACCGCACCAAACCAGGGTCCATGGGGGGGGGGTACCATATATATATATATATATATCATATGATATACTATATGTGTTGTCTTCTTCCGCGCGGAACAGGCTCACTCCGCGCCACATGCGGTTCGAAAACGAACGCCTCTGGGGCCACTTGAGCTTTTCGGTGTTGGTCTCCGAACTCCAAATGGCTGTGGGTCAAAAAAAGGGCAACCCCAAAATGGCTTGCCCTGGTAAATGGAGGCAAGGACTGATTCCTGTGGTCCCCTGGTGGTTTAATTTTGACCCATACCCAAATCTTTCGGGCGGAGACCCTTCGAGTTCCCGTGACAACATGGACGGAAATTCACTGCCCAACATCCTTCATGGCGGGGAGCCACTTGTTTTGTCAAGACGCCTAAATGACACGGGAAGACGAAGTTGGCTTGTGCGTTGAAGTCGCCCCTGTGTTTGCTCTGCGGAAACTGGGCAGGTGTCATGGAGGAACCCCAAAATGGTTGGTTTCCCTTTCGTTTCCCTTTGGTTTCCCTCGAAAGATTTCCCTTCAAGACCAACCCAAAAAAGGAGTACCCTCAAAAAACGCACACACACACACACACGAAAATGTTCATTAGATTTGGCTCGCCCCTAAACCCCAGCTAAAAATTTGCCAACCTGAGTACTATCCAATATGAGTGTGTCTTCTTTTGAGGATACCCCCTTGTTGGTTGGTTTCAAAAGGAAACCGATCAATGTTGGGGGCCCGGAAAAGAAAAAAAGAGGAGTCCCAGATGGCGAAAAAAGTATGGCTGCCTCAAAACACCCTCGAACATACATGGCTGCTCAAGAAGTGGGTACCCAAAACAGAACCTTGGAAAGAACATTCAAACCAGCGGTCCATGAGTGGTATCCAATATGGGTCTATCTTTTTGAGACTACCCCCTTGGTTAGTTGGTTTTGAAGGAAACCAAAAGGAAACCCGAAAGGAAAACCTGCGGTACCATATCCATACCCACATACCCATTCCCATATAGCCAATTCCCAGGGCTCCGGCCATGCGAGCCGCCATGACGGCGAAGGGTCCAAACCTGCAACTGGTCACTTGAGGCGACCTTTTTCCGCCCTTTTCGCGGGGGGGTGGGTGGGGGGTGGGGGGGGCGGGTGCCGGGGGGGGTGGGGGTGGCCCCTAAAAAAACATGGCCGGGGGGAAGGGAGACGGGGGGGTGCCTTGCAAAGAGAAGCCCTCCACCAAAATGTCATGCACGAGTCCCTCCAAATTCGCGCTGGAAAAAAAGAAGGAAACGCTACTTCACTTAGGAACCCTTCATGGGGTGGCCCGTCTTCACTGCCGAGACTTGGCACTGGCAATCTCCTTGGCTTCGGCCCTTTTTGTATGACGGACGCTTAGGGTCTATCTTGCAACCTCCTTCATTTCGGGTCTTGGCTTTCTGAGGCTTGAGTATGCAACAAACACTCGTGTCCATGGCACCCCCCAAAAATACATGAAAAAAAGGAGGAAAAAACGAAAACTGCCCAGCCCCGAAAAATAAATCCCCCAACTTCGGCCCACACGCGCACGACAACGCCGCCTATTGTCTGGACTCCAAGTTCAAGACGGCCTCGGTCTCGAAATGGACGCTTCAACCGGTGAGAGGCGGGCCTCCTAGCTGGGCCATGGTCTAAAAAACCAAAAATTCATCTCCAGATCTAAGTCCGGCACGCAGCTGCGCCTCAGCCGCCCCGCCATTGGTCGCATCTACCTAGCTCTCAGCGTTGACACTCCCAGCACATGCGCAGCTGCGCGAATTCTCTCTCCGGCGCGAATTTGAAAAATCTGAATCGTGGTGGATCTAGATCTGGATCTGTTGGATGCCTGCCTGAAACCATTTGCTTCCACATAGGAAGGTGTGATGAGGAAGGCTGCTGCTTGCTCGCTTCAACCTGTCAACACTCCGGCCGCCTGGGCCGCTAGCGGACATGTCAACGCCCATGCTTGCAAGTTGCACCACAAGCCGCAATCCGCTCGCTTCCTCGCTTCCTCAAGTGACAACAGCAACGCTTCTTGTTCCGCACATCGGCCTTTATCTCACTGAAGCCGTCCTCACTTGAGGCCCATTAGCCTTGTCCACCGGAGCTGACAAAAGAATCCGCTCGAGGACCTGTCATCCGGGAGTCTAATGTTTCCAAAACAATTGGACTTTGGTCTCTGCAGTCGCCGTCAAGGCCTTGCCCGAGATCTGGCAGTTTCAAGGCACGTGCCAAATCTCCAGGAAACCCAGTTGACGGACGCCAATGCTACAAAAATCGCCGTGCGCGCCACACAAACAACACCCTGACCTGCACCTGCAAGCTCCCGGGCCCGACTTCGCAAAGCTTACATCGCCTCTTTGGAAGTAAGAACCACTGCCAAAGCTACCTGGGTCAAAACACCCACAAACCCAGATCAGATGCCATGTCATCCCATCCCCCTTGGCCCGCGCCCCAAACCTTCCTTGAAACTCGGGGGGAGGAGAAATTAACCAATGTCCAGCATGGAAAACGAGCGACTGCACAACTTTTCTCCGAGTTGCATAACCCGCGGGCTCTTTGGCCCATGGCCCACCGCTTCCGGCCGGCAGCACCATGCGGTTGCTTAGATGGCTCTCGGAGAGGCCAGGCCACTGCGAGAGGCGGATGGCACACAGATTCCATGATGCCTTGCAGCACATCCAGGAGCAATCCAGCTGTCCGAGGCTCTGCGCTTCACTTTGGACACAAAATCCTTTTTGCCCCGGGCGCCGCCAAGCATGATGGAGGCAGACGTGGCTCTGCGAGTGCCAAGATGTCTGATGTCGGTGCATGTTCACCATCATTTGCAAGACAGCCCACAAAACAAGCTGAGGCGCATTATAATGTCTGACTGTTGCTCATGACCCCGGGGAAGCCATCCAGCTCCACCAGAAGGATATGATTGAAACCCATCGACGCGTTCCTGAGTCCATCGGTCGCACTCTAATAAGCGCTTGACGAGGACAAGATCATTCGCATAGCTTTGGTGACGCTAATACAGAGTGGTGTTCAAGTTGCTCAGCGTGGGCAGTGAAATTATGCGGTCAATTCGGTGGATCTCGTCACTCAAACTAACAGAACCCTTGGTCCGTGCAGGTGTGCAAGTAGTTTGGATGTCCAACCCACACGCGCAAGGAACAAGGCAGAACAAGGCAGTGGCCGCACTCACATATCCTTGAAGGCTTTTCCAAAAGGAAATGAATGCACTCGGATGACTGCCAAGCCAATGTCTGCATCCGTATGTCCTCAAATGTTCTGGCACAAGACAATGGCTGCATTTGCTCGTCCTCGATGGGGTTTTCTCTCACAAGGCGATTGCCGCATTCGGATGGCCTCGAAAGATTTCCTCGAAGGATTTGCCACACAAGGCAATGATTATTTTTGCACGTCCTCAACGGTTTTTGTCTCACAAGGCGATGGCACTTTTGCAATTGGCAAACTTCGGGAAAGAGCCCGATCCAACGTAGTGCTATTTCCCGCATTTAGCAGCATCGACATCTGTCCAGAAACACACATCAAATCACGCCAAATCACGGCCGTTGATGGATGTGCCTAAAAACTGGCGTGCGTTGGGACCAAATGTGAGTGTGTGTGTGTGTGTGTGTGTGTCACGCATGGCATACATTCAGTTCAACAGCAGTCAGCCCTCAGTCTGAGTCCGGCCTGATCCTGGACGTCACAAGCCTTTGCATCATCTTGCCTTGCCTTGATGCATAAACTTTACACCGCCATCCACGACAAAGAGTCTCTGTTATCCGCAGCAAGCACCATGCGCAAGTCCACAAAGTGGGTGAAAATTGAAAGTGCAACACACGGGCTTAGCCCTGCAGCTAGTGAGCTGCGTCGCACCGCAGTTGCCAATCGGCGCAGGCCCGTGCGTCCATTCGGACGCAAGGGCTTCAAGCTGCAAATTGTGCATTGACGTCCAGCCCTGTGCATGGGAAAGGTTGCCGGTGAAGCCATCATAGTCTCATACGCAAATTGTTGGCAATTCTACCCTTGACATCCTCTGAGCATGAACTACCCTCAGATTGCTTCATCCCGCAAAAAGAGACAGTCTCCATCTTGTTCGGGGGAAAAAGAAGCAAAAACGCAACTCTCTGCTCTCGCAGCCAAACACGCTGAAAGGTGCTGATGCAAAGGGTTCAGGCGCAATCCAGCACAAGGTTGGCTGCACGAGCGCCCCTTCCCACACCCCTAGCTGTTCTGATCACCGTTCTGGGCGCTGTTCGGGTGAGCCAGTTGCGCATATGTTCACAGCAGCAAACTCGGGCGCGGTTGAAAGGTTTCTTGTTCTGCACCGTTCGGCCAGAACTCGTGCAAGAGCCGCGTTTTGTTCCACTTGGCAGGAGAAGCCGCGCCGCCTTACTCGCTTCCGATGGCCCACGCTCGACCTTTTTGCCAGCAAGTTGCAGCTGTTCGGCAAGCAGTCTCCACAAAAATATAGGGCCAAGCATGGTTGGATATCCCACCAGCCAAGACGACTGGTCCACGTGTAGATAGCTGTCAAGTTACCTTGTCAGGCAGCTCAGGCTTCTCTCTTTGCAGGCCAACGTGCCTTACAGGGATGTGTTGGGCTTGTAGGTTCCTCTGCTTCTCTGGAGTCGCAGGCCAGAACAAAACACAACCAAGCATCATCGGTTGACAGGCTTGAAGCTGCCCCTGAGGCTCCACTGTCAAGAATTCCGCCATCCATAGGTGCGAGCCGTGAAGACAGGGTCGAGGGTGTGCAAATGAGGGCAAACCCTTCTGAGCTTGAGTGGCTGTTGCCTTTTGAGTTGCCTGGAGCTCGATTGGGCTCGTATCCATGCAGGGCTGACTGGAGTCATGCATGGACGGGGTAAGGGTGGCGACTGCAGCAGCTTACAAGCATCTGCCTTCAACATGTTTCTCAGCCCTGTCTAAATTAGCATTCAAGCCCTCGGCTTTCTGAAGGCAAGCGAAAGCCATATATCATCTTTGCGGATGCGTGAGCCGCATCTGAAGCTGGCTTAGCCTTACCCGCAGACTCCGTTTGCCCTATTGGTTGCGCAGATTGCGCACATGTTTTCTTGCGCGCGAACACAAAGTAAAGCCGTTTGGCCGTGATTTCGCAGCCATTGACCGTGATTTGAGGCAATTGTCCGTGATTTCATGCGATTTATTGACCGCAACTTCACCCATGCTTTCATAGCTTTCACGACTTTGAGCTACACCAATTGGACAAGCGCCGCTCCAAAACTCTAGCCCGAGCTGTCGTACATCCTACACACCTAGCCCCTCGTAGTGCGCACTATAATGCCATGTTTTCTCGATGCAGCAAGCTTCGCAACATGTTTGGCGACCTAAGCACACAAAACCAACCAGACTTCGTCTGTGAAAATTTCCTGCGAGCTGCATGCGCAAAGGCGAGAGCATCCCAAATGTAGCAACGGAAAAGGGGAAACAGAAACTTCGTGCGCAAATTTATCCGGGAGGCCCGGGAAGCTGCAGCGGCTCCTAGGGCCGCAACTGCCGCCTGGGCGACGCGATGCTGGTCAGAGGAGCGGGAGCTTCCCAACGAGCATGGCTGTGTGACGGAGTTGCCGGAACTGATAGGGGATGAGAACCCGCTCACGCCAACCGGATGGCCACCCTGACCAGCACCCAAAACAGCTTGAGCAGCACACTCTCACTGCGCAGCACAATCAAACACCACAAGTGACAAGCACCGAACAAGCACCGCAAGCAGCCACCACAACACCTTGACATAAGCACACAAACAGCACCCTGACCCGCACAAACTTCACCCTGACCAGCACCCTGACCGGCACCTTGCACCCACCCCGGTTTCGGAAAACAAAACCCGCCTCTTTGGAAGCAAGAAGCCAAATATGCCTAAAGCCATCTGGGGCAAAACACAAACCCCGCAACCAAACAGGGCGATGCCATGCAGTGCTTCATCCATCAACATGTACAACGAGTGATAGCGCAATTTGTCTCTTCCGAATTGCATAAGCTGCGGGCTCTTTGGCCCATGGCCCTTACCGGCACTGTGGCCGGTCCCCCCATGAAGCGCACGATGTGGGTTAGATGGCTCGGATCGAGGTACACGAAAAGTCGGCCATCACTGCTCCAGCTGCAAGAGGAACGTCAACGGCCAGAGATTCGGGCACACAAATTCCATGATCCAAAGTTGCAAGAAAAATCCCGGAGCCATCAAGCTAATGACTAAGTTTGGGATCGTTCCTGAAATGCCCCGAGGCTCTCCGCTTCACTTTGCTGCGCAAAGTAGGGCTACAAACTGCTTGTCCAGCCCTGGCGCTGTCAACCATGATGGAAGCCCCCAGACGTGGCTCAAGCTGTGAATCTTCACTGTCATTTGGAAGCCACTCAACCAACACCAATTGAGGCGCACAAAAACAAATTGACTGTTGCTCATGTCCGCGCGAACCACTCCAATTCAAGAAAATATTGATTGAGAACCATCAACGCGTTCCTGAGTCCATCGGTCGCACTCTACTAAGTGCTTGACGAGGACAAGATCATTCCAGCGCATAGCTTTGGTGACGCTAATACAGAGTGGTGTTCAAGTTGTTCAGCGTGGGCAGTGAAATTATGGGGCCACTTCAATATCGACACTCAAACTGAACCCTTGGTCCGTGCAGCTGTGCAAGTTTGGATGTCCAACCCACACGCGCAAGGAACAAGGCAGTGGCCGCACTCACATATCCTTGAAGGCTTTTCCAGAAGGAAATGAATGCACTCGGACTTCCAAGCCAATGTCTTCATCCGTGTGCACAAGACAATGGCTGCATTGGCTCGTCCTCGATGGTTTTTGTCTCACGAGGCGATGGCCGCATTCGGATGGCCTCGAAAGAATTTCCTCAATGGATGCTGACACAAGGCAGTGGCTGCATTCGCACTTCCGCGATGGCTTTTGTCTCAAAAGGCGACAGCCGCATTTTCCTGGCCTCGAACCTTCGGAAGAATTTGACACAAAGCAATGGCTGCGTTGGCACGTTCTCGGTGGATTTGGCTCACAAGGCGATTGCCGCATTCGGATGGCCTCAAAAGAGCTCCTCAATGGTGTTTCACGCAAAGCAGTGGCTGCATTTGAGCGTCCTGGATGGTTCTTGTCTCACAGATTTTGACACAAAGCAGTGGCTTCATTCGCACGTCCTCAATGGTTTTGTGTCGCAAGGCGATGGCACTTTTGCAATTGGCAAGCTTTGGAACACCTGGAGCAGCCATCGAGCCAACGCCCACCCGGAATGAGCGGGCCAAAGAGCCTGATCCAACGTGGCGTTGTTTCCCGCATGAAGCATGAACATCTCCAGGGAGCGAAAGCACGTCAACTCACGCCACAGGGTTGTAGATGGATGAGCCTGGAAACTGGTGCGCGTTGCCCGCGGCAATCAGCCCAAAATTCCGAGCCCAGCTTGATCCTGGAGGTCACAAGCGTTTGCATCTTGCCTTGCCTCCCAAGATGCCTAAACGCCGCCGCGCGGAAAGCGCATTTACTCAAGCCAAGACATCCCTACAAATCCCTGACAGAGGCAGGCAAGTCTCTGCTATACAAAGTGGGAAATTGAAAGTTGAACACACGGGCTCTGGGCTTAGCCCTGCAGCTAGAAGCGCTGCTGCGTCGCAGGGCAGTTGAATCGGCGGCGGCGCAGGCCCCTGCGTCCATTCGGACGCAAGGCTTCAAGCTGCAAATCGTGCATTGCTGAGGTCCGGCCCTGTGCATCAACAAGGTTGCAGGTGAAGCCGTCATAGTCCCATACTCAAATTGTTGGCAATTCTACCCTTGACATCCTCTGAGCATGAACTACCCTCAGATTGCTTCATCCCGTAAAAAGAGACAGTCTCCATCTTGTTCGGGGGAAAAAGAAGCAAAAACGCAACTCTTTGCTCTCGCAGCCAAACACGCTGAGCACAAGGTTGGCTGCACGAGCGCCCCTTCACACACCCCTGGCAGATCGCCAGAGCGGGCGCCGTTCGGGTGAGCCAGTTGCGCATATGTTCACATCGGCAACTCGGTCGCGGTTGAAAGGTTTCTTGTTCTGCACCGTTCGGATTGTTCCACTTCGCAGGAGAAGCCGCGCCGCCTTACTCGCTTCCGATGGCCCACGCTCGACCTTTTTGCCAGCAAGTTGCAGCTGTTCGGCAAGCAGTCTCCACAAAAATATAGGGCCAAGCATGGTTGGATATCCCACCAGCCAAGACGACTGGTCCACGTGTAGATAGCTGTCAAGTTACCTTGTCAGGCAGCTCAGGCTTCTCTCTTTGCAGGCCAACGTGCCTTACAGGGATGTGTTGGGCTTGTAGGTTCCTCTGCTTCTCTGGACCCGCAGGCCAGAACAAAACACAACCAAGCATCATCGGTTGACAGGCTTGAAGCTGCCCCTGAGGCTCCACTGTCAAGAATTCCGCCATCCATAGGTGCGAGCCGTGAAGACAGGGTCGAGGGTGTGCAAATGAGGGCAAACCCTTCTGAGCTTGAGTGGCTGTTGCCTTTTGAGTTGCCTGGAGCTCGATTGGGCTCGTATCCATGCAGGGCTGACTGGAGTCATGCATGGACGGGGTAAGGGTGGCGACTGCAGCAGCTTACAAGCATCTGCCTTCAACATGTTTCTCAGCCCTGTCTAAATTAGCATTCAAGCCCTCGGCTTTCTGAAGGCAAGCGAAAGCCATATATCATCTTTGCGGATGCGTGAGCCGCATCTGAAGCTGGCTTAGCCTTACCCGCAGCAGACTCCGTTTGCCCTATTGGTTGCGCAGATTGCGCACATGTTTTCTTGCGCGCGAAAACAAAGTAAAGCCGTTTGGCCGTGATTTCGCAGCCATTGACCGTGATTTGAGGCAATTGTCCGTGATTTCATGCGATTTATTGACCGCAACTTCACCCATGCTTTCATAGCTTTCACGACTTTGAGCTACACCAATTGGACAAGCGCCGCTCCAAAACTCTAGCCCGAGCTGTCGTACATCCTACACACCTAGCCCCTCGTAGTGCGCACTATAATGCCATGTTTTCTCGATGCAGCAAGCTTCGCAACATGTTTGGCGACCTAAGCACACAAAAACCAACCTGACTTCGTCTGTGAAAGTTTCGCTGCGAGCTGCATGCGCAAAGGCGAGAGCATCCCAAATGTAGCAACGGAAAAGGGGAAACAGAAACTTCGTGCGCAAATGACAAAATGAGGGGGTGCAGAATGGAGCGTGCTTGCCTTTGTGCCTTCAGGCATTGCGTCTGCAAATGATGAGCAGCAAGGAATCTGCCTAGGCAAGACTACTGACTAGAAGAGGCAGCTGATCCTGTCCACGCAGACGTAAAGCGCAACATCCCATCCATGGACTTCAATAACATGGTGCAGGCTCTTTCCGTCGGCCTGCTGACTTTGGGGTGTGTCAAAACCCGCAGGTCTCTGGCTGTTTGATCACACCATCAGATCCGATAATCCAGCACCAATTTAGGGCATTCCTCCATCGATACCGCCGGACAGAACGAGCACTCCAAAGTCTGCGAATCTCCATGCACGACTTCGATGCCTAAGGCAACGAAGGGCCAGGCCATTTCTCTCACAGCCCTTCCCTTTGGTCGATTCGGTGAGGGGTGAGAAACGGCGGGAGAAAATGGGATGTCATCTCTTGGTCTCGTTCTCTGGCTTTATATGATCTGGCTGTCTTTGTTCTTTTTTACGAGACGACGTCGTATGATCCATTCTCATTTCCTAACCCGTAGAAATATTGGCTAAAGATTGGTTGTGAAGAGAATGTCGGCCTGCGGCTTGAATCATTTCTCTATTCTATCTGCTGCCTTTGTGGCCGCGGGGACTAGGATGTCCGGCAAATCTCATCCTTCTGCAAATGGATGGGTGCATAAAGAGATGGCTCTCTTTTACCCGCCCTCGAGAGGTTAGGGAGGGAGCGGAGAGAGCGTGCCCCGACTCCCAAACGGCTCAGGCGATGCGCAGTTCAGAATCCAGTTGCGAGACAGGATTGTCAGCATGATCAGCATGCTGCTTGGGAGAGCCGTCAGCCGCATCATTTCAACGCCTTGGGCTAGCATTTGCGGGTCGCTGGCTGTTTGCCCTGGGCACTGGCAAGCCTCTTGCCACCTGTGAGATGATCGCACCAACTGCAAACTCGGGCCCTCTTGGAAGGACGACAGGGGGGTCGACTTGCTATGCCCTCGGTAAAATGGTTCGGGGTGTGTCTGCGGAGCGCAGCCAGGCACTTGTGCAGGATTCTGCCTCGCCAGTTATCGTGTGCGCATGCACTCTGACACGGCCAAGAAATTTCAGCACCCGCTCCGGGAATCCTCACGTATTTCACACCTACCCCATGGCACGCCTTTGTGCTCGGCAAACATGTGGAAGTTGCTCGGAAGCTTCGCCGAAGGCGAGGCGCTGCGCAGCCTCGGGGTTCCAAGTTTCGCAAGATCCGGCCGCTACGGTTCAAGTTCGGCAGTCTCTTGGTCAAAGCGGAACGAGGCCTGATCGATTGTGTGTGCGGCACACAGTGATCGAGCAAGGAGTGCACCCACCAGGGTCAATTCAAAGGAAGTAACTCACGTCCTCTCCCACCAAATGTTGTCATTTGCATGGCCAGCTGAGAATGCCAGTTTAGCACCCAGAAAAAGGCCCGGAATCCTCGAATCCTGATTGAGCCAGCAGCCGCAAACGCACACAGCTGCGCGTGCAGCGAACATCTGCCAGATTGTTGCTCAAGAGCATTTCGACTCTACTGGGGGGTGCCGTTTTGCAGGGTTTTTCCATGAGACCCCTTGCCCTGTTTTGGAAAGCGTTAGCATGCGACGGAAACCACTTGGTTGCTTTCTGCTCCCCTGCTAAAAGTTTAACTTTTAGTGGTTTAATGGAAAACCCATTGGTTCACAAAAAATGAAAGTCCAAACATGCAAGCAAAATGCACCAAAGAAAACATGCTCAACGAAAATAGTTTCGGGTTTTGCAGGTGAGCTCAACTCACGCACCTTTTTCCAAAGGTTTGCATGAAAGAAAGGCTGCACATCCTCAGCGCACACGTTGTGCGCTTGGGACCTGTGGGTGAGGACATTCCCCCTCCTAGTGCTTTCATGCACACCCGGAAATGCGGATTAAACCTCTTGGTGTAAAGATCACACGATGCGTGCAAAACGGCAAGCGAACAGACAACTCCAAACCACTCATGTTAATTTTCGCCCAAGTGCAAGGGGAAGGCCTTTCTTGGGCTTGTTCGGAGAAAGCTTAAAATCTGCAGCGCGGCACTGAACGAAGACCGCCTTGCAGACATTCTTGTTAAGGCATGTCGCACTGCTCTTAGCTTGACCCAAACATGAAACCTCGAAAGAACAAAGCTCGTCCGAAGCGGCCGCAGTTCTTTTCACCGGGATTGCTGAAAGTTGCACTGCTTCCAGGGCACTAGTGCGCCTGGAGCAGGAGGCACATTGACCCCCCGAAATGTGAAAAGGCAAGACAATGCGTGTCCTTGCGGGTAAATGCAGTGCTTGGGGGGGCGCGGCACGCGTGCCCACGCCCCAAGGTCCGGAGACCGACAGTCCGGAGACTCGAGGTCCGGAGACCGATTTTGGTCCGGAGACCTAGTCCGGAGACCACGGTGCCCGGAGGCGACCCACGAAAGTGCAGAGAAACTGCCGTCTATCCTGGCAAAGCCTGGCATAGGGCAATGCAGGGTGGGTGGGTGGGTTTCGAAATGAAACCGCAGGTTTGGGTCAAGGCTAGGAGCAAAACGGCCAACGCATAGTTCGATTCACCACATGCCCTAAACACAAGGGAAAAGAAACCCTAAGCGTTAAGGCATGTCGCACTGCTCCTAGCTTGAACCCAAACATGAAACCTCGAAAGAACAAAGCTCGTCCGAAGCGGCCGCAGTTCTTTTCACCGGGATTGCTGAAAGTTGCACTGCTTCCAGGGCACTAGTGCGCCTGGAGCAGGAGGCACATTGACCCCCCCTTCAGTGTTTCAGTCAACCCCGGTAAAAGCGGACCAGCTGGGCCGAAGGCCTCATCACCCGCCCTTCAGAGTGGGGTTGTACCTGGCAGGGCAGATGTTAGGGTCACCATGCACGCTGTGTTGTGAACAGCTCGGCATGCGGTGACTGCACTTTTTTCTGGTCAGAGCGGCTTGTGCAAGCGGCTGGCTGACATGGCCAGTTGTTCTGGCTGACAAGGCAACGGCGGAAAAGGGTTCAGAAGGCCAAGTCGAAAGCAGGCTAGGCTGGCTTTGCGACGATGGACGCTGCTGCCAAATGTTCCGGACGCCAGGGCGCATGCATCGAACACAGTTGAATGCCTCGGCCTGACATCGCCAGGCTAGCAGGGCTGAAGCGCATGCGACTTTCAGGGCGATGGCTGAATCGGGCCAACCGACCTCTGCTGAGATCGTCTGCCCAATCATTGCACCTTCCTGGAACGTGCGTGGGCTGCAGCAGCACGTTGTGAGCGTGAGCCCAGAAGGCTGTTAACTGCACAAAAAGTTGCAACGGCCATGAGGTCGTGAACAATTTGTTAAGGCTTGCTTCCGTGGCGGAATTGTCCGTGCCGGACGGCATGCTAAACGAGTAGTGCCCACCACCAATGTGGCTGTGGGTTGCTTGCAGCAGTGCTAACTGTGCAAGTGTTTCAAAGCATGCGATATACCGCTGCGCTGGCTTGACAAGGCAAGGCCACACGGCTCTTATGTCTTGCATGTTCCAGGTCTCGGCGAACCACACCACTTGGGAGGATGTGATTGCCCAGCCCCCAATCCCCACCATTTCATCTTCAGCACACGCGTCGGCGGCAGCCAGAGCTTGCAGCTGGCGTGGCCGCGCCAACGGCTGAATGGGTGAGTGTCGAAAGCACGACGCCAGCCAAGTAAGGCACTGGGAGGTCCCGGAGGAGCCTCGGTTGCCAAGGGCTCGCGGCGCAAGGCAACAACCCCGGAGGGATTCATTTCAAGAGCGGACTCAAGAATGTTTGACTGGGGTCCTGACAGGTGTCAGTGCACCAGTGTGGAGGTCCCGGAGGAGCCTCGGTTGCCAAGGGCTCGCGGCGCAAGGCAACAACCCCGGAGGGATGCAGTTCAGAGCGGACTCAAGTTACAAGTCTTGGGTCCTAACTGCAGTCAGGCCGTGTTGGGAAGGTCCCGCAGAAGCTGTACAATGCCTAAATATAGGAGTAATGGCCGCTGTCACGGTTGTCTGAAAGGCAACAACTAAGGCCGTAGCCGACAGGTAGGCGGGCACGGATACACTTGCAAGAAAAAGGGGGTAACGAAAGCTGCAGGCAAGGTAGCCACGCAAATACATTGAAGCACAGTGCAGTGTATTTGGCTCAAGAACCAGCCACGTGTCGCGTCACTTTTCACGTTAGCACATGGTGAGGAATGCCAGGCTGTCACAAAAGGCAGAGCCTGGGGCAATGTGCGTCACCACAGGCTGCGACAGTTATCGCATGGTTGTAAGGCAAGGGCTAAGACATCGCGCCGCGCCAAGTGGTGGCACTGCCGATGGTGAAACACCTTGCGTTTTGGCAGGATGTACACAGTATCAGGGCGGCACGAAGGCTGGGAGTCAAAGGACCCAAAGAGGGCCTTGCTGTACTGGCGTAGCAGCCACCAGATGGCAAGGCAGGTGAAGCCGGACACAAGGGCTGTGTACACGGCGAGGCACATTCCGAAACACGGCAAGGCGTCCATGGCGGCGTTTGTTTCGAAATGAAACCGCAGGTTTGGGTCAAGGCTTGAGCCAAAATGGCTACGCATAGTTCGATTCACCACATGCCCTAAACACAAGGGAAAAGAAACCCTAAGCGATCGAATGAACCAGATGCAACAGTCACGCTAATGCCGATGATGCTGCCTGCTGCCTCGCGCGGCAGGCGCCGCCGAGTGCTGCCCATGGTGGATCTGAATAAGCTACAAGGTTAGTGCGCCTGAAGAAGTAGCTGCGGGGCCAAGTCTAGGAGTAGAAGAAGAGCCGACTGCTGAAGAAGGCTCAAGGACGGGCTCGCAATCTGCATCTCCCGCCTCTTCCGCCGCCTCCGCTGGACGCACATGTCCACTGTCATCTCCCGCGCTCTCCATTGGCTAGCTCCGCCCGCGGTGTGTCTTCCAGTATGTGTGCGAATGGGGGGGGGTGGAAATGCTATGGATGCGTTTTTTCGACTCTGCCTCCAGAAAATCAGAAGGTGACCCCCCATTTCATAAGGTCCAGAACTATTTATCCCCACTCGCGCTCGCGGCTCGTTTCACAACTGTCGCAGCAAGGACGAGTGTCCAACGCCGTTCTCAGAACGGCCTCGCGAAATCCGCCACCTGTCGAAATGGTCGGCATAGACGTCGCTGGGCAGACAGCAAAGATTCCAGCGGGGCCCCAATCAAAACACCCGCCATGTAGCAAGTGACCCCAATGCAAGAACAATCAATTCTGCTGACAAGTAAATCCTCATTGTCTAACCAAAGTGTGGGTGCACTGACTCGAGTCGCCTAAGGCATGATTGAAATAGAAGCGAACATGCTGGGTGGTCCCCGTAAATGTACACTGGAGGTCAGTCTTATGATTGACAGCGGTGCGGCTACACATGGTTTTCACCACAATTCCCACTATACCAACTAGAACATGGCACGGGACCACAGATGGGTTTGCGTGACAAACCACGGCGGACAACAGATTGTCATACCGTTTTACGTTTGTGAGGTAATTCTTTCAGGCACAAGGCTGGTGGAACAAGGTTTCGCAACTTACACTGTATGACAATCCAAGACTACAGCGCATCAAAGGTTTCAACAGCACACTGGAGAAGAGAAATGGCCTGTTCTTCCTACAAGCAGAAATCACAACATTGCCAAAAGGAACAAAGCTACAGATACACACCACAAAAAAAGGACAGATTGGCATGATAGCACCGACCACAACGCTTACACCACAAGGTCCTGCAGAACAGAATACGGACCTGTTTTTGAAGACGACCCAAAAACTAGAGCACGGTTGGCCCGAAAGCATCACAGCCCCGTGATCATTCCCGCGCAAGTCTTTTTGCGCGATGCGCAAACTGTCAGCTACAAACAGCCATCAGCTACAGCAAGAGGAGCACTTTCGAAGGCGTTTCCTCGACGCTTGCAACAAGCGAATCTTCCCCCTGATGTCGGGAAAACAAGGCTAACCCCGTCAAACGAGCGGAAAACGTGGCCAACAAACCGGGCCAGCGCAACAGCGACCGGCTCACAACTTGAAAGCACATTGGTCTGCAGCTTGGTGTCAGCCCAACCAAACAGAACAAACCCGTATGATGTCTGAGCATTGCCTGCAGAGTCAGCTCTGCACACAGCAGCAGCCAGTTCATCCTTCGAGAGTTTGCGGCCGTCAGCAAGCTGTCGCGCCTTCCCCTTCAAGGCCCTGTCTAGCCACTTCGCGCTGCATGATACGCGCTTGAGCCGATGCTAAGATAGCACTGCCACAGGTTCGCAAAACCTGACCTGGTCACGAGCAATACACAACGCCAAGTCCCAGCACTTTGCCTTGTTCCTGCTCTTGCCACCTGTCACCCCCCTCAAACGAGTTTGCCAAGCACGTCAAAGATCACACATATACCGCCCTTGTGCAAAACAGTGACTAAACGACTCTCATGAAGACACTGCACAATGTCTCTCATCATGACTCTGCCTGCTGCCCAGGAAGAGGGCGCAGCCGGAGCTCGCGGGTCCAAGCGGCCCCGCGCAGGCGCAGTTCGGTCACGCGCGGCTCCTCCAGAGGCACCGCCCGGACCGAGCTGGCCCCAGGCGGCCCCAGATGCGTTCAGACAGCTCGGAGATCATGGCGCCAATTGGTTTGAGCTGAATAAATTGCTTTCTATAGAAAATATAATAAATATTCGGTCGGTCGGACGAGCACGTCTTTTTGCTGTCCGGGATTCTGTTCTGTCCTGGATTCAGTGTCTACCCGTCACAGCAAGTCGGCGGCGCTGCCCTGCAGGTTCAGCGCAGTGAGGAGCTTTCTGGAGGCCTCATCCAGCTCCTTGCGCGCCTTCTCGACCCGCTCCAAGGCGGCAAGGGTTGCGCTCTTGCCTCCACCTCGTAGCTCCCTCTCGATCTGGCCCAGCGATGCGATGTCGCTCGTGCGAATGCGGCGCTGCCTCAGGGCCTCGCGCTTCTCGCGGAGCGCTTCCACTACCCTAATTATTTTGGTTTTTTGCATGTTCGGTCAAATTGTGGAGCGGCTTTTCAAAAGGAAAGGCTGTCTGTGCCTTGCTCACTTCCTGAGTCTGGCCAAAGAAAAGCTTTTGGTCCAAAAACCCTGCAAAACAGCCGAATTCTCCATCCTGCTGAACGTTTTTCCGATGTCACCGGTCTTCGTCACCGCTCCGTTTTGGGTGCAAAAAGCGCTCAAAACGGCCAACTCCGAAAAGTTCGTTTTTTCGTGTCATACGGCAAGTGTGGTGCCTGAGCCTCCAGATTCGCTCGTTTTCGGTCGAAATCAGGCTCCAGACGCTCGCTGTGCTCTCGATTGAAAACCCGGAAAAGCAGGCAAATTCCATCCCGCCGAGCTTGTCACCGTTCGTCACCGCTTCGTCACCGCTCTCTTTTGGGCCGAAAAAGTGCGCAAAAGCGGCCCAGTTCCCGAGTTCCGGAGGACTTCGTTCTTCGCAGGGTTTTCCGTGGCACGACAGCCTGCCGAGGACCTTGCTCGTAACGCGACAGCCTGCCGAGGTCCTGGCTTGTGACACGACAGCCTGCAGAACTTGTCACCGCCTTTGTAACCGGGGTCTGCCGAACGCATTCGTCGCCTCATACGCCAATCTGCCGAACGGCTTGTGGCAGCCTGCCGAACTCCCAAGATCTTGGCAACTTTGAGTCAATATTGGAACGGGTTGATTCATTAATGGGCAATGTTGGTTCATTAATGCCCGGTCGCAGGTGGGAATCAAGCCTTTTGCGTTTTTCCGCTTCTTGTACAGCTTTGCTTCCCAACGCGGGGGTGATACAGCTGTGCTTTTGGTTTGGCTGACAGACCCAAACTCTACAGCTTCCGCCAGTTGGAAAACAAATTCAATTCAAATAAATGAAGATATATATATATATATCTCCATATATGTTTGCTTATGGTTTGGCAATTGAAGATGCCTCGAATATGCATGTATGAATGCAACGCAGTCTGTAGACCATTTTGCATTGGCTGTTGCTTGGAAAGTTTGAACGGTCGTCCAGGGACTGGATGGCGGCTGCGTTGTTGCCCGAGGCTGCCGTGTTCACGGCCAGGTCAGCCACTTGCGCGTAGGGCGTCAGAGCGAGGGCCAGCTGCCCGGCGGTGACGTGCGTGCCGTCAGTTACCTCTCCGTTGTCCAGGACCTCCGGGATGTTGCCCGTGACAGAATTGAGGGAAAATATCCCTCAAATCAACTTCCCGTGCTCGGCTACCAGGACATGAAGTGAGGGAAAATATCCTTCACTTCATGGTCCAGCTTGCTGTAGCGCGTGGGTATGACGAATTGACCGATGGGTCAAAACACTTGGGACACCTCGGCCTGTAGCACATGATGAATTGACCGACGCATAGCTAGTTTTATAGGACCGAAAGCTTGTGTCATGGGGCGACAGGACACCTCGGTCGGGGGCTCAAGCGCTAGCAGCTCCCTTGTCTCAGCGGTTAGAGCGCTGTCTCTGCACCACCCCTGGTCCGGGGCTTGATCCTATGCTAAAATGGCTCTGCCGCAAAACGGCCCGCCGCAGCTCACACGCTAGCGGGGCGGGCTCAAGGGAAGGCGAAAGCCAGCGCCGGAGAAAGCTTCCTCATATGCTGGCTGCTCCACGGGAGCGGTGTCGTAACAATCTGCAATAACGTAGCGCTCCAAGCGGTCAAGCGCATGATGCGCGGATAGCTGCCAGCCAGTCAAATGTGCAAGCGAAGCAATGCTGTCGTCTGAACGCTGCCTGGCAGACTGCAAAGCAGCAAGGGACGCCACGCCTTGATCAACGTCATTGCGCAACTGCAGACATGTCTCGTGAAGCTCCTGCAGCCGCGTGTCCAAAGCAAGGAGGACCTCATTGCGCAGAGAAACGCGTGCTCGTCTCATCTGCCACATCAAAAAGCCATATGCGAAAGCTGCGCAAACGAGGAAGCCATATAGGAAAGGGTACGTGGCACTGCCGACCAGATTGGCCGTGCTTGCAGTGGTCACGATGCACTGTTGGACATCAGTCATGTCCAAGCTGAGGAGAGACCCTACCATCCTCTTTGAGGATGACCGTAAAGCAACAGGTGAAAGACGGACCCGCTTGCCAGGCACGTTTGAGAAGGGGGGCCTCAAAGAAACGCACGCCCCCCACAAAGAAAACGGGCTTTAGGGAAGTGGAGGGAGGGGTTGAAAAATGCAAGCTGGTCCAGTAAGCTAAGCATGTATGCTGGCTGTTGCCTGAGCCCAAGTGGCGTATGTTGTCAAGTTGAAACAATAGTGAGTAAACACACGAACCGTTCAAACTTTCCAAGCAACAGCCAATGCAAAATGGTCTACAGACTGCATTGCATTCATACATGCATATTCAAGGCATCTTCAATTGCCAAACCATAAGCAAACATATATGGATATATATATCTTCATTTATTTGAATTGGGTTTGTTTCCCAACTGGCGGAAGCTGTAGAGTTTGGGTCTGTCAGCCAAACCAAAAGCACAGCTGTATCACCCCCTTGAAAACTGCCAGAGGAAAGCAAACCTCGACCACGGAAGCCGAAATGGAACTGTGAGGTTTGGCAATTTGAACAAAGCAAAGCTAACTAAGGGAGCTACATGAAAAGTGAAAGCCTCTGAACAAACATGTTGAGGGGGTACTTGTTTGTGTAAAGGCGGTTGCTGGCGCTCTCAGCTCCCGTACTGTCGGACCAGGACTTAATACGCACTCGCATTCGGCCGCCCGGTAACGCGGCTGTCAGGACGTGAAGCAAGGCGATCTGTGCCAGGGCTTGGAAGGAAGCAATGTACGACTGGGCCTTGTCGGAAAGTTCCAGCCCAGTAAACGAAAGGTCTTGCACGGACCATTTCTCGCTGAACCAAAGGTAGCCCTTGCCCGGAATTTCCAGAAAACCACCAATAGCAAAGTAATCTTTCTCGGCCATCGCGTCGGCCGCTGCGGTGGCAGGAAAAACACAGGGGTCCGACATGGGAAGCCAGTAGCGAAGCAGGCTGCGACTTGGGTCTGATAGCTTGCGCCTAGAGTTGGCGGGATCTGCGACACGTATCCAGATTCGGCGCTCAGTAACTGGAACGAGCTTGATGTCAGCAAGGGAATGCCTGTGTCGCACTGAAAGAAGCTTAGCCCCCTTGGAAATGGCTGCGCCTCGTGGAGATGAGGTAAAATGTAGGTCGGCTGCAAGATGATGGATCAATTCCGGCCAATCGCCGTGCGCGATACTGTAGTTGGTGTCCAGGGCGTGTGAAGGTCAGAATAAAGGGAACACATCCATGGACGCGAAGAAGGGTATAGCTGGCATAACCATGCTGTGTGCCCGCCCAGAGCTTCTGGCTTGCTAACGGGAACCGAAACCGCACCTGCGCGAAAGTGAAATGACCAGCCAATCCAATCAATATTGTGCCCAATCTGAACCTTGCGCCAGGAAATAGGGAAGCCAAAAATATCGCAGAAAGCCAGGGTAAGCGTGGCCACCATGTATACTGCCTGTTCATCCGTGGAGCCGATGAGGTTGTCCACACACATGCCGATCATGTGGCGAATCCAAATCAGCATGTGAAGAACACGGGCAAACCACAGGGCTGAGAAAACAGCCCCAAACGGGCAAATTTTGTAAAAGTAATATCTGGTTGGCTGCCCCGGAAATTGTGTGTGGAGACCCAGGAGGCCACGATCTTGTTCTCACACGCGAACTGTTTTGTCCGCTGCCTCAATGTCGATAGAGAAAGCACTGGCAGTTCCTGTGAAATCACGCATGGGAAAGGAGTGTCGTACAGAGGAAAGCATAGGCAGTGAGTATGACTCGTTGATGGTGCAAGCATCATTGGTGCCACACACGGTGTTGTCAACCACGAGCCGAGGCTTGCGCCCTTCGGCGCGTGCCACGTTGACTTGCCCAACCGCCAGTCGATCACCCCAGCGTGCCTGAGCGTGTGCGAGATCCGGGACCTCCTCCAGCCGGCCCGACACCACCTCCTGCTGAATGAGTTCCGCCAGGAGGTCGGGGTTCTCCTCGGCCGCCGTCCAGTTGCCGAAACAAATGTGAAGGTCGTCACTGGCTGGGCCAAGTTCCTTAGGCGCGAATACGTGTGAAGGAGGAATATCGGCATCAAACCCCGTAGAAACTCCGCTGGTCAGAGATGGCCATAAAGCCGTGTCTCGATCCTCGATAATAGAGGACAGAGCGGCCAAAGCATGGTACGGCTGGCCAGCAGGCTTGTCCTACAAAATTTCCGAAGTGTACCCTTCGGATGACGCTGCCGCATGTGGGCCACCATTGTCTCAGAAAAAGGAGATACCTGCATACCCTGCACTGCCAAAGATCGTACAATGACGCTGGTCAGATAAGTACTGCATGAGGGCCTGACGGAAAGCATGAAAATGATCCTTGGAGCCCTTGGGCGGCATGGACCAGTCCGGCTGGGAGAAAACCCCCCCCCATCCTGCGAAGCAAAGTCAAGCAACTGTTTGACGCAGCCTCTAGTAGGCTGAGGGTCTGGCTCTCAGCGAAAAGCTCCGAGACAGCGTCTGCGAAGCGGGAGGCCAGCTGCTTGCTGTCTGCCTGCCTGACAAACCCCCCGCAAACATCGCCCGGCTGGGGCGCTCGCACACCCCTGCTAGGGCAGTCAGGGGAGGAAAGGAAGTAGCTAGCATCCAGGCCTTGTGAATGGACACACCAACAAAGCATGCCGAAATGTAAATAAGGTCCACTGCTGTTTTAAGCAAAAGCGCCTGGACGACAGGTTCCTCCCAGCTCATGGCTGTGGGAGGCTGTTCCAAACTAAAATGCCCCCCGCCATCAAAAGTAGCAAGTAGCAAACGGCAGCAACATCCCGACTGCTGTCCACCAACTGCTGGTTGCGCTGGCTGAGTCCCTGGACGCCATTGAGACGCTCGAGGCAAAGGCGAGAGTAAAGGTGACATGGGGGGCCTTTGTCAGCGCGTCGGCCTCGGGGTCTCCTGCAAGGTCGTCCTCGCCGAAGCGGTTTCCTCCGCGGCCTTGGCGCATCCGGGCCAAATCCTCGTCCGTGCCCTCTGCGGGAGTGCGGAAGCCTTCCTCTGGAATTGCCCGCAGGGGCGTGTGCTGCAGAGGCTGCGGGTTGGGGCTCTCGCTGGACTGCACAAAGTCGTCCAGGTAGAAGTGACTGGTGATGAACGTGGTGGCCTTGCGGTCCGGCTGGTCCAGGGGCGAGGGCTCCCCCCGCTCAATGTAGCCCACAACCTGCTCGAAGCGCGGGCGCTGGTTGAAGCCGTGGGACCGAAGCCCCTTCATCTCTTTTATCCGTTACTGCGCGGCAACTTCGTCCGCTGCGCGTTCAACGCCCCGGCGCTCGGCCAGGTGCCGCTGCCCCTCCTGCGCCTGCCTGCGCTCGCCTAGCCAGGTGTTGAAGGCCCGCGCCTCCTCCAGTTCTCGCTGGCGCTTCAGCAGCAGCGGCTGCAAGTCGGTTGCGGGGTTCAATGGACATCATCTCGCTTTTCATACTAGCACGCTAGCGCTCGCCGTCAGCCGGCTCGCTTGGTTGAGGCGCTTTTTTCGGGCTCGGGTCGTACCTCGCTGTGTACCTCTTACCTCGGGCTCGGGCTGTACCTCTGCTAGTACCTCGGGCTCTAACTGTGCCTCGGGCTCGGGCGCTGTCATGGGGGCAGGCTTGTGGGCTTGGGCGCTGTCTTCGGTGCTGCCTTGGGCGCTGCCTGCGCTGCCTTGGGCATGGGTGCTGCCTTGGGCGCTGGCTTGGACGTGGGTGCTGCCTTGGGTGCTGCCTTGGACATGGGCGCTGCCTTGGGCGCTGCCTTGGACATGGGTGCTGTCTTGGGCTTGGGCTGGGGGAGCGCGCTTGCCTTGGGCTTTGCCTTTGTGGGAATCTGTTAAGGTCTCGGACTTTTCCAAGACCACTTGAGCCGCTGTGAGTCAAGCATATACAAATGTGTTCCACCACATCAGATTAGTCTGTACACAAGGACATGCGGTAGGGCGATATATTTAACACCCCACCTCGAAGTTTCTGACTGGAACTTCGCTAGTGATCCTTCTTTCCTGTACATTCCGGGAAGCACACTTTGCATGCTCTGTACTTCTGTTTCTTGGCTTGATACATAGCCAAAGTCGAAACATTCTTGCTCCGTTTGATCCTATGGCACCAAAGTTCATGAAAACAAGTGCCAGTTCGTGAAACAGCAACTAGCTTGTTGCCTAGCTGCCATGCCTCTTTCCATTTGAAGCACTTTGAAATTGAAAGTCGAATGCATCTGTACATGCACTGCCCCACTCTCATTGAAATCCAAAGCAAAACCACCATTGTGCAAAACGTCATGAAAACGAATACCACATCGAAGTCATAATTGAAATTCATCTCACCCACAATTCCAGTCTCTGCTTTACTCCTGGAAACCACACTTGCCATCACCACTGCTCGTACCACATTCCTTGGTACTTTCGCCACTGTACCAGTTTCCAAAGCACTCAGCAAAGCGCACCGTACCTGATTCATCTCCGTTTTCAAACAAAGCTTCTGACACTCATATTGAAACTCATCCTTGCCAACAGGACTTGTATGGTCATTCTCCGCCTCGTCATAGTCCACCATTCCAATCAGGAACAAGAGAAAGTTCCTTCTCTGGCAAGTCAAAGGCTTCGTCTTGATGTCGGACAAATTCATGCGTGTTGATACGCACTGCATCTTGAAGAATTTCTGCTTCACTGCTCTCTGCATCCAACACATCCTCACAGAAATGTGTTTCAGTCTGCCAATACCCTGCCTCTGCATCCAAGCACGAGCACTCGAGGAATCTGAAAAGATTGTCATCTCCACACTGCTGTTGGTCATCCACTCAAACAGCTCCTTTGCCTGCAACCCTTCACATGCTGCACCGCTTGCTGCTAACAGCTCAGCCTCACAACTGCTAAGGCTGATGCTCTTCTGCGATCGAGAGTGCGATTCGATCAGCACTCCGTTCATGTATGCGACACTCGAAGAAGAACTGCGTCGACCATTCTGTGATGCCGCCCAATCACTGTCCGCAAAAATCTCCAAACAATGATTCTCACCATGCTGCTGCTCTTTTCCAACAACCTGTGCAAACTGTGAAAATCCCTTGAAAGTGTATGGAAGCAAAACGCCATACTCTGCAGTCTGCTTGTAATGCAAAATCAAATGTTTCAATGTCTGCATTGCACCCTTCGTTGGCTTTGACACGCGCATAGCAAGCAACCTCACTGCATACTGCAAATCCATTCGATCATGGCTCACATAAAGCATGGTTCCCAAACCACTGCGAAAAAGCCCACATGCTTCACCAGTAAGCTCTTCATCTTCGTGATTAACCGTTGATGGGGTTGGAGTAGGTTTGCCGCGCCTATCATCCAAAGGAACATCACCGGCTCGTCTGCATTGCAATTTCGTCTGCCAATTGGACCTTCAACAGTTACTTCCACTTTGTTCTCAAACATGTCCTGCAACCAAAGCAAATCTGTATGACAACCTGCTGCCGCAATGTCATCCACATGCGCTGCCAAAACCAGCTGTCTGCTCTTGTGTTTGAACAAACAGGGCATCCCAACATTCTGCTCAAAACCAAATTCAATGAGCAAAAGTGTAAGGAACTCAAACCAATTTGCACCGGCCGCTCTTTGTCCTGGAAGGCATTTTAGCAGCGTCCAATAGTCCTCCTCCACGTTGAGCATCGTCTTGCACCATTTGGGCACTTCAATCACAGTAAGCTCTTTCTGATCCACCAATAAGAATGCATCTCGAACATCAAAGAACATAATTGACCAGCCCATTGAACAGCATAGTGTCAAATAAGCCGAATAAGCACTGACCGCGAAAGTGAGCTCTCACCTGCCCGACTTTCACGCGCCACCAGTCTGCATCTTCTCCTCCATTGGTCTGAACGAAACCGCCAATCCCAAACTGTTCTTGTATCCAGAATTTTTTCCAGAATTCACCTCCTCATCCGTCGCCGGCCTAATCACATTAAGCCGCTCCATTAGCTTCACAATCTCATCCTTTCCAGCTTTCTTCTCCACTTCAGCCAGTTCAGCTTCCGACAGCTTGGGTGGCCCTTCAGGTTCACCTTCTTCCTCACACAGCTCCATGGGTTCATACCCTTCATCGTCCATAGCATCCTCCCAATGCTCATCATCATCCCAAGCCTCAAGAACTTGGTTCACGCCCATTCGAGGTACCTTAGCAGGTCTCTCTGCAATTTTGAATCATCAACCATTTCGCCACTAGCCGTTGATGTTTGCCTCTGCACATCAGATGGAGCTGAACCGCTTGCCCCACCTGCCTGAGAATTCCCACCAATCAGATCCGAAAGCATTGCATCATCCGGCAACACTTAACCATCACTGCCACCCTTCGAAGTTGGTGTAACAGAATCCTCCTCCTTGTTGTCTGCAATCTCCTCCACAATGCTTGGCAAAACCAAACTGCTCTGCAAATGCTTACCTGGTGTATAGTCTTGAGGTGCTCGACGGTGAGCGGTGTCGCCTGATGAAGCTCCTTTCCCACTGGTAAGGATACGGCGCCTGCACACCTTCGACTTGCAATGCAGCCAGTCTGACATAAGTTGGGCTCAGGAGCTCGTCCACAGCACCTTGGTCATCTTCTGCAGGGACAGCTGCAGCTTTGACCTTGGCATCATTCCTGGCCTTGACAGAGGCCTGGTGTAGGGAGGCCAGGCACTTCATAGCACGCACTGTACGCTCCCGCGTTGCGGCCAAGATCGTCCGGCATTGACGTACCAGAAGGTTCGTGTGTTCTGTTGCGAGGGTGGTAGCTTCCTTCGCTAGCTCATCTGCAAGCTGGTTTCCAAAGTATCTAAAAAGCGACCTCGTGTCATCTCGCGAAGGTTCAACTTGGTGACTTTTAATTTTTTGGAGAACAAAGTTAGCGGACTGCTTTGAAAGGCATGCCTGTACAAGCGGGAAGACGATATCAAGGTTGTCTCTGCCGGAGTGGGCAACCACGTCTGGGTTAGCAAGTACCGCCGATGCAACATCCATGGCATAAGCAGAATCGGTCACAATGGTGGCTTCATCGCTTTGGGCTATGATCAAAGCTATGGCAAAGAGTTCCGCTCGATTGTTGGTCTGCTTGCGGGGCACTGTCCCTTGGGTGATTGCAGCGACCTGATTCACGCGAAAGAAATCACGTTTGGATCCCTCAGTGATCGGCCAGAGAGTGGGTTCTTTGGCTGCCACAACTGCCCAGCCAGCCACACATTCAATGTCGCGAAGCATGGCCTGGCAGCTCCCATCAGTGAAGAAGGTGTGGCCTGTTAGTACTGCATCTGGCAATCTGGGTGTCAGCAGATCCACCCTTTCACGATCCCGAAATTCCCTCAGGTTTTCAATTTCTTGCCGCGCACCCGCCACCGGCATAATGAGCGTGTATCTGTGCTCGACCAAGAGGTCTCGTTGAAAATCGACCCATTGAGCGCGGGTGGTTTCTATTGCCGGACAAGCGGTGACCACATGCCAATCGTCGCGAGCATTTCCACAAAGATCACACTTACGTTGTTCTTCGGTAAGGAAATGGGCTTTCATCCGATCGCTTGTCTGTGCACCCGTGATGTGTTGGAGCACAAACGACCTTTCATGGGGCAGCACGCGCTGCAAGCAATGCTGCGTTGTCTGCCAGTCGATGTCATGTACAACATCTTCCCAGCGCTTTTTGGTGGCAACCTGAGCTGTGAGCAGGTTGTTCCACGTGAGATGCAAAATGTCCGCTATGTCATTTTTGGATACCATGTCCATTCTTAGCTTTATTCCGGTTTGCGTCTGGCTGCAAAGGTCGCCTTCAAGTTGCCATCCCAAATGTTCACAGAGTCTAGCGAGAGAAGCAGCTGGCCCAGTTGCGAAATGCCTGGCACGTTTATGTTGAGGCAGTTGCAGAATGATCGCAAGGTCCCAAACCTGCCGAACGATATCCCGATGGCTGTGAACGAAACGGCGAAGTGTGTTCAGGATTTGCTTGGCCACTGCCATTAAAGGGTCTAGATTGGTCTTCGTGGCAAAGGCGCACACGAGCCAAGCATTGCTACCCCTCGCAGAGGGCAAAAGCAATTCTGAGACCGTCACTCTAAGCTTATCCATACGCTCCTCGGAAGGGATCATGATTTCACACGCATGGATAGCAGCGGGGAACATAAATTGGACAAGTTGGTGGAGGTGCTCCTTAGGCAAGCCCAGTTTTTTGGCATGTCCCATGCGTCGATTTACTTCCGTGAATCGTTTCTTTTGCAGCGAGGCACTCCGGTTGGTCGAGTAGTGCATTGTGGCGCCTAGGTCTTCCGCTGCGCACACGACGGCAAACCGTTCTTGCGGCGCTAGTTGGTCACGATGCGCTTGCCAGCGGCTGCGGCCTCTGGCCGTAGTAGCATATGCCCAGCTTTTCCCCACACAGATTTTCTGTCTAAATGCATCTGCAAACTTTCCCGAAAATTCCACCCCTTGGACAGCACTTCGAAATTTGGTCGCAACAAATTCGAAATTATCTGCATAGCTAAATGCGGTCAGGCCCTCACATCTGTCCTGCAGGTAGTTTATCCATGTCGCTCCTAGAAGGGCAATGGCAACGACCCCGACAGGGTCTCCTTCCGGCACCCCTGTCGTGGAAGGCTGCGGCATGGAACACTGGTGTCGTAGCTGTAGCACACGGGTCGACTGCGTCATAGCTCTGAGCCAAGCGTGGGTAATGGAAAAAGGGACACCGAGTTTTGCCATCAACAGGACGATGGTGGCTCTCCCCATCAAGTTGAAACACTTAAGCAAATCTAGGTTGAAGCCGAAGACTTCGTTACCCTCAAATTGCATCTGCTCCAGCTTAGCTTGAATGATCCACCACAGCGTTGTGGTATTGGTTGTCGGAAGACCTCCAGCCAAGGTGGCCGGTACTGCTCGCGTCATTTGCGACAGTGTAACCAGTGTCCATGACTTAGCCCAAAGTCGATAAAGCATGGCAAAAATGGTGATAGGCCGTGTGGCCTGTGCTCTAACATCATCAGCACACTTGCGCAGGAAGACTGTTCTGGCCGTGGTCAGGACGCTGGGCCACGCTTCCCCCGCGCGCACACGTTCTAGAATTTGCAGCAGGTCGATGTGTGCTTCATCGGGCAGCATGTAAAGTTCAGCCCGGTTGAATCCACATGCACCTTTGGCCGATGCGACCCGTGTCTGGCGGATGGCATGTTTCCACGACTCAAGCGAAAGTGGCCGCAAGCGCAAGTCTTCAAGCCGTGGCCCAAATTTATCAATGATCTCTCTGGCCGGCTGCCATGGCTGCAGGTCCCACTGTTCTTGAATTGCGTCTCTATTCCAGAAAGGTTCCCAGACACGCAACAAGGAGCGGAGGACGTCATCGCCTGAGGAGTGCCAAACGTTGATCTCAACTTCAGTACGGACCGGCACATTATCGGGTAAGCTATTTACTGAAATGTCCCGTCCTTCAACCAGCGTAATGGAACACTGGTGACCGGCGACCCTGATTTGGTCGCCCGGGATGATTGGAAATTCTCGATCCAATCTGAGTCTGTGTTCTCCTTTGGCGCGAGCCCTGAGCAGAGTGGCCTGAGTTTCCTCAGGATGCACCACCTGGTCGATGGGTGGATGAGTGGGGGGGTTCAAGAGTTTACACGTCAAAGAACCCCCATGTTCCTTCCAGTCCTGTTTGAGGGTGTCCTTGAAATCTTTCAAGCGATCTGCACTCATCATTTGATGATATGCCGAGCTGTCTGCAATGGCTTCGGCCAACATAACTTGCAACCACTCTTCGCTGATATCCGAAACACTTTGCGGCCACGATTGCAGGTGATCCATACACCACTGGCGAAAGGTGCCCCGGAAACCCTGGTAACCCTTAGCCCTGGTGATGGCTTTCCATTCGGCGTGAAGCTGGGACGAGTACTTGTGGCCTCCTGGTTCTCGTCTGGATGCAGCAAACGTTCTGATGAAGGTTTGAATTCTCCTGACCTGTCGAACTTTGTGGACAGCTGTGAAGGTGAGCACATCTTGCTCAGGCTCGTAATGCGCACTGTTAGCCAGCTTAGGGGCTCCTGCCTTTTGGGCACAAGTGAACACTGCTGGCTGGCATCTCCCCTTGTACCTGGGTGGCAGCGTACCTGCGCTGGTGGACGACAAGGCAGCTTCCACAGAGTCTTCAATCGCGGATGCCCATTGCTCAAGCGCACCAGTGGTTGTGAGATCAGTGAAATCCGGTCGGTTGGCTTGATAGTGGGCGTGCACAGCTGGTTGGTCAGGTTTTAACTCTGTCCAGTCACGCGGCAATTTCCATCTGCGATAGGAAGTGGTACTTGTCGGGACCTTGAAGGAAACAAAGAATGGGGAGTGCACATGGAAGCACAATTCAGGGTCAACCCACGCCTTATCAAGGTATTCCAGAATGGGTCCTTTAGCAAGAAGGGTGTCATTAAAGGTCCCGCCTCCCCCTTGTGTGCAAGTAGGTGGTGTTCGCTCAGGCCATCTATGCCTTGCCACCTCGATGAGGTTCACAAAGCCTCTGCTCATGGCAAGATTATTGTTGGGCTGACTTTTGAGCATCTGGTTCAATCACTCACCACTTGATCCAATGTTGCGGATCAAACAAGAAGTGAACAATTGGCAACAACCAGCCCTAACTTTTGCAACTCAAAAGTTGTTTCCAACTTTTTCAAACAAGGTGTTCATCCCGATAAATCGGGAGTGGCACACATATTTAACAGAATCTCACCCTCTTGGGCTGGAAGGGGAGTCTATTTCGTACGCTGGCTCTGTGGGGAGGTCGGGGATCATTTTTTTGCTCTTCGGCAGGGGCAGCACGGGCTTGTTCTTGCTGTCTGGGGGCCTGCCTCTTGGCCTTGGCGCCGGTTGCGCTTGCTTCATCGGGTTTTTAATAGGAAATATTTTTTTAAACGACCTTCGGGGGATTAGATGTGATCCAAAAACAGCACGAACGACAAGGACGAGCTCAGTCGGACGACTTGCCCTTCCGCCGGAAGCGCATGCGTCTCAGGGTGATGGGGCCCCTCACAGCCAGGAAGCGCCCGTCATCGGAGCCGGTCTCCACAATGGTGCCCACGCCGCTCTTCAGCGTTATCTTGGACAGGATGTCGTCCCCCAGATTGCCTAACACGCGGCTGGCGTTGGCCAGCTGAGCGCAGCGTAGGTAGACCTCGCTGTATGCCATCATCCTGACAAACTCGAAGACCTGCTGCCCGCCTTGGTCGGAGAGGCGGGCGGCGCTGCAGGGTAGTCCGCTGCGTTGGGAAATTGCTGCTGCAGCTCCAGGTCGTTCAGGATGAGGCGGTTGCCGTCGTAGGCTACGCTCAGGCTGTTCGTAGTCTCGCTGTAGGTGGCAGTAGCGAAGTTGGAGCTGATCCAGGCGGCCAGCCGCGCCCGTGTAGGCGCTTCCGGCAGCAGCGCCCAGTTCAGAGTCCCAAGCGCGGCGTCGACCCAGTAGAGGTAGCGGCCCCGGTCTGTCGAGAGGAAGCTGTCCGCGATTCTGATCTTGTAGACGGCTAGCCGGGCGTCGCTCTGCAGGTCGACCTCAAAGTCGCTGTCCGAGCCGGTCACCCTCTTGCGGCTGTCCACGTAGATCGTTGTCATCCCTTTTCCGTCCGGCGAACAATGGGCGACTGGACTGCTACGACGGAGGTGCAGCAGTTCTCACACCTCGCGTTGATCAGAGTGGAGCTGGCGAACAGCTTCTGGCCCAGGAAGCTGAGCGCTGCTCCCATCGGCTTCTTTTTCCAGCGCGAAACGCTCTTCAAAGCGCATGTAGAACATTTGGCTCTTAGGCTTCAGATAGTAGACTAGGGCTCACGGGTCGCCTGCTCGTAGATCCTATACAGCTTGTCCTTCGGCAGCAGGGCGCTGAGCTCTTCGATGACTGCGTCCAGCTCGTGCTGGTTGCGCAGCCTCCAGCAGCAGAGGAATTGCATGTTCACCCGCACCGCTGCGCTTCTTCATCTCCAACTTCTTGGATGTCTCGGTGATCTTGCGCTGCCTCTGGATGATGCCCCGCAGCGCAGCCTCGTCCCACTCATCGCAGTAGGCCTGCTCGCGTTCCGTGTTCACCCCCAGGTCCTACATAGCTTGACGGGGATCCAGCTATCGTCGATGTTTACCCTGGGGCTGAAAATGTAGATTTTCTCAAAGACTCCGCGATATTGCTCCAGAATCATGCTGATCAGCGCCACGGTCTTGATGGTCCGAGGAAGATGCCTGTGCATGGTACCTGGAAGACCACGGGGTCCGAGGGCTGCTTGCTGGTATACTCTGTCTAGGAAACAGCTTGATCTTCCCCGTGAGTTCGTCCCTTTGCCTTACTTCCCAAATTCGACGCAGGGAAGCCGGGCGTAGCGGGGCGCTCGCGGAGTTTTCCGGGATAAAAACTAAAGGCAGGCATGCGTCTGAAGTACATGGGAAGCAAGGCGTGGCTGGCACCACACCTGGACCGGCTGCTGGGGGACGTCACTGTGCTTCACTCGGTTCCGGAAAGCTGGAGTACTACCTTGCCGCCCGGCGTCCGGCCCTGGAGGTGCGCGGCGTCAACGCCTTCAAGCCCGTCGCAAACCTGCAGCGCTGTTACTTGAGACGAGACCCGGTCTTCCTGCGCTCCTTGCTGCGCCTGGTGGGGCGCAAGGTAGACAGGAGCTTCTACTTCAGGCACCTCCTACCTGCCGGGCTCTCAGAGAGGCCGCGCCGGGCGTCGGGCTGCCTGCTCGTACGTCCTGTGCTGCACAACAGCTTCTCGAAAAAGCGGGGCTCCTTTGCGCAGCAGCGGGCACTGGCGTGCGGCGTCTGCAGCGCCCACCAACGTGACCGTGCGGTGCCAGGATGCGCTGGCCTATCTACGCGCTCTGCCCCGCTGCCTGGCGCCGCGGCAGTGGATCTACGCCGACCCTCCCTACATCTTCCCCGGTCGCACCATGAACTACTATGGCACGAGGAGGCGGGGGCATGACCTGGCCTTCCACTCGGAGCTCCAAGACGCGCTCTTCGCAAGCGGCCTGCCCTTCGTCCTGAGCATCAAGGACGTGCCTGAGGCCTGGGAGCTCTACAGCAGGGCCGACTCCATTATGGCCCTGCGCTCGGGCAAGAACAGTTCCAAGCCCGAGCGGCAATTCTGCCGGCAGGATTGACTGAAAACTCCGCCAGCGCCCCTGCGACATTGGCCCGCACCAGGCCCGCACCAGGCCCCAGGCCCGCACCAGGCCCCAGGCCCGCACCAGGGTTTTTCGGGCTGAAAACCACTCCGGCACAAAGTCGGAATTCCGACTTCGGTGGGGAGCGAAGTCGGAACTCCGACCTCGGTGGGGCGAAATCGGAATTCCTACCTCGGTGGACTTTTAGACCGAAGCCACTTGCCACGCTGGCACCTCTTGTCTCAGTGGAAATGACCTGCTGCCGGGCAAAAATGAACCAACCTTGCGCATTAATAAATCAGCCCGTTCCATTATTGACTCAAACTTGCCAACGAAGAAGTCCTCTCGGGAACTTGGGCGCTTTTGCGCACTTTTCGTTCGGCCCAAAAAAAAGTGAGCGTCTGGAGCCTGCTTTCGACCGAAAACGAGCGAAACTTGAGGCTCAGGCATCCCACTCAAGGTGAGCGCCAAGGGCAAGCACGTCAAGTGCAAGATTGACTTGGAGCGCTGCCTCTTCTGCAGAGTTCTTGCGTCGCAAGGGCCGCGCGCTTGTGGAGGCCCGGCACGTGTGGCTGATGGGCAGGCAGTGGGGCGTGGAGAATCTGGAGGCGCCGTGCTGCAGTCCGAGCCTAAAAAGCTATAGCGCGCGCGTGTGAAAAAAGCTAGCACGCACACACATCAACTGCAACAACTGGCTTTTCCACCTACATGAACCTACATCGCTTCAGCTCCCCTACCGTTAAACCGGCCAGCTGAGTCCTGTCAGGCGACAGGCTCCAAGCTGCACAGCCTTCCCGGTACGACTTCCCCAGCGCCTTTTGCGACTCTTTGCGCTTGCTGGACAGGCCCGGAGAGTAGGCAGCGCTACTGTCTGCAGCTGGAGACGGCGCAGGCGGCGCAGCAGCTTGCGTAGCCTTTTTTTTTCGGCTGCGCCTTCTTTTTGGTCGCCGCCTTTTTCTTTGACTTCTTTTTTGTGGAAGCTGCAGGCAGCCCGCACCGCGTCCGTAAGCTGAGGCACAGCCGACCTGCGCTCGAGCCTGCTCTTGGCGACCTTCTCTGCCAGCGCCGTGCGGGCTGTGTCTGGCAACGCTGTCTCGGAGTTGGCGGGCTTCGCCGTGGAAGAAGCCGCCAGCTTGCCTAGCAACTCGTTCAGCTATAGCCCTGGCGTCAGGGCGCGCCCCCACCAGAAAAAAATGCAGCAAGGCCTCAGTCTTGCAGTTGGCTCTGCTTGGCTTGCAGGGGCCTCTGAAAGCCAAATTCTAGAGAAAAAACAGCAATGCGTGGTCAGTCGAAGCATGCAGGTGAGGTGCCGCGACTGGCAAAGAAAGCTGTCAGCTCGTCCTTGAGCTCCTGGAGCGCTTTGTTCCTGGAACCTGCTGCAGAGCGGACAAGCTTGTTGAAGCGGGAGACCTAGGCGCTGGTTTGCCTACGCCTATCTTCAATCTAGATCCGTCCTAAAGCTAGCAGTACTATAGATGCCTATATTAGACCTAAACAAGGCAAAGGCCCCCGCAAGCTTGCGAAGGGCTGTTCCTGTCTTTAGCGACCACCGCAGGATCGCTTCGGCGTGCAGGCTCACGCTGCCCAGTGTCTTGCACGAAAAGCCGGACTGCTGCAGCAAGGACATGGCTGCTAGCTCGGCGGCGGCCAGGCTTGGTCCCCCGGATCGCTGCAGCGATGGCCTTGGCTATCCGCAAGCTTTCCTGCAGAAGGAACAAAGGGCAACGCGCAGACATTAAGCTCTGCCACGCGAGGGTTGGCCACCACGTCCGAGCGGGAGGCCTTCCCCACTCTTGAGCAGCTTGCCGGAGGCATCGTCTAGCAGCCGAAGGCCAACCTAAACGACAAAGCTGTGCAAGTCGGATCCTGCAGCTGATCGGGATGCAGCAACGTCTGATAGACGACGCAGCACGGGGCGGACAATCAGCATCATCAAGAGATGCCAACAAACTTGTTTTGCGCACGCCGCTCCGCCCTGCGCTCCACGTTCAAGCTGCTGCAGCCTGCCTTCAGGAGTGCACCTGGGAGCGGTTCGCGCAGCAGGCAACGATTGGCCGAATGCCTACCGCCACTGTCCTACAGGACGCCCGCCTGTGTGGTGGTCTGGTACCACCAGGAATGGCAGGGGCCCGCCTTCCAGGTGTACCACGCCCTCCTGTTCGGCCTTCCGTTGGCGGTCACCTCCTTCAACCGCTACTCTCGGATGGCGGAAGCTCTGGGTAGGCGCTTTCTGGCAATCATGGTGTCCATGTATTTCGATGACAGTCACATCACCGACCGCGCAGTCCACGGCCCGTCAGCCCAGTGGAGCTTTGGCGTCCTCAGTGACCTGATGGGTGAGGACAGCTCCTTTCAGGGCATGCTCTCGCTTGAACTGCTCTGCGATGCTAATGCTTTCCTTGGGGAACTTCGCCAAGTCAGCAGCAGCGACGCTGGAGCCAGGCATTGGCGCCGCTTTGGAGGCTACAGGGTTAGCGCTACACCAGCCCTAACCATAGCCTACACACCTAGATAGCCCCTATAGGTGAGCGCCTGTGAGCCACACGCAAACGCAAAATTGGCGACATGACTCACACACGCACGCAAGCAACGCGGAGGGCACTGGACTTTGAAGCTGGCTTCATGACCTGCTTGATCTTCGGCATCTTGCGGGCAGGCACCTGCGGCTGATCAAGGCACTCGTGCCGGCCAGCTACGTGATTTTCAGCGCAGCGCTTGCGGAATCCCATGGCGCCATCCTACACCTATCTCCTACGCTATATCTCCTAAATTTCTAGCTAGAACCAAATTCGAACACTTGCCACTTGACACCTTATAGGCTAAAATCTTCGATGCCATGAAATTGCCGTGCCTGAGCCTCAATGCTCACCAAATGCAAAAACTCCGCAAGCGCCGGAGGCGCTAGCTAGCTAGCCTAAGCCTAAAAAACCTGCCGCACTGCCCTAGCTAGCACCCTACAACTTGCTAATTTCCAAACGGTCGTTTATTTAAGGCCTATTTGAAACGGTCCTTAAAATAGAGCCTATTTGATTTTTTAAGGACGATACTTTTAGAGACCATTGGTCTTCAAGGCGCGTGATGGGCCAGCTGGGCAAGCTCGGCGACGAGACCTTCCCGCCAGGATCCTGGAGTACGTCGGCCTGCGCTCCAAGATGTACAGCATCCTCACTGCCCAGCCCGACGGCGCGCGCAAGGAGAAGCGCAAGATCAAGGGCGTGCCCAAGAAGGCGGTGACCAACGATCTTGAGTACAGGGAGGTGCTGGAGGAAGGCAGCGAGCGCAGGGCGGCCAGCTGCGCAGCCGCGCGCACGAGATCGCCGTGGAGACCGTCGAGAAGAAGTCCCTCTCGCCCTTCAACGACAAGGTCTACGGTCTCGCTCACAACTCGCGCCCGCTGGGACACTGGCGCAACCTGCCCGCTCCAGGCAGACCCTGGCGCTCTGGTTGCCCAGCAGCCGCAGCTCCGGGCCGCTGTCGGAGGCCGCGCTGTTGTTGGACACTTGCAGCTTGCTCCAGCCCGCCCAGTTCTTCGTCAAGAAGAGATCGTCCGAGAAGTCGGAGGTGTTGGTCACGGTGAGCGTGTTGGACGCGAAGAGCTGCGGCGCGGAGACCGTGCCCGAGCTCGTTACGTCGCCGCACACCACGCTGCCCGTCGACGCTCCGCCGCTCGTGGGCCCGCGGAGGCCCCCCGGCGATCGTCAGCGTGGCGCCCGTGAGCGCCCCGGCGGCTGCGAAGCTCGCGGTCGCTGCGCCTGAGGAGATTCAGCGACTGATGGTGTTTGGGGCCCCTCGCATGGAGGCATCAACCGGCGACGTTAGCAAATAATTGAACCAGGCCGGAACTTCTTCTTGCTCCTTGTCCATGTCAGTGTCAAGCTGCGTCGCCGCAGCTGATTTTGGCATGGGCAAAAACGGAGTTGGGCTTGCCGGCTCCTGCTTGCACTCCTCCACCGGCAGCTGAGTGACAGTGGGCTCCTCCGGCTGCAGAGTTGGAGTTTCCTGCTCCATGCTCGGCACCACAGTTGGCGTCGGCGCAAGGCTGCTTGACCCGCCTTGCGGGCTGCGTGACCGGCAAGCGATGAACGCAGCAGCTCTTGCCTTCACGTTGGTGGGCTGAGGAGCCCAGGGGAAGCAGCAGCTCAAGGGTGTGAGATTCTTCACCTTTGTGTGGGACGTAGTCTTCTTCCCAGTGAGGGGTGTGGGCACAGTCGTGCCACCTGCTTGCTGCAATCTTTTCGTATACGGGCACCGCCACGTGGTCCCCCTGCAACTCTTTCGGAGCAGGCGGCATTGCGGCTGGAAATTCCGCAAGCACGCCTCGCCCTGCTGGACCCGCATGTTGTACCTCACACGTGGAGGAGCTCAGCTCTTCGACTCCGTGGAGCCAAGCAGTACAAGCGCCCGGACATGAACGGTGACCTGAGGCTGGGCTTCGCCTCGGACGACTTCGCAGGAACGAAGTGGAAGAATTTGACGGGGACCACCCGGTGGAGCGACGGCACGGAGATGGTCACGCTTGACTACTCGCACCTCACCAGCGTGCTCTGGGGGGTGTGCAAGGGCTTCCATGCCCGGCTGGACAAGGTGGAAGCCTGGCAGGCCCAGCGGGGGCCGAAGAACAAGTAGCTGTGTGAGCAGGCCTCCCTGCGTGGGAACCTTGCTCAAGCTCCTTTTTGGGGCAAGCTGCTTTTTAAAATGGAGGCGCTGAGGGACCTGGCCGACGACTTCAACGTGAGGGGCCCGCGGAAGCTGTACCAACTTGCACAGAACCCAAACCCTAACCCAGGGACATTTGCACGGTTTTGCCGTATATGAATATACAGACCCCTTGTTTTCTTTTTTTGTTTTTTTCTTAGCCCTGCAAAGGTTGGCTCGCTTGAAATGCAACCTGGAGCCAAATTGCAAGTATCTAGGGGTCATTATTTTGCAGCCACACGCCTGCACGCAGCGTTTTAGACTTCGAATCCTTCGCAGGACGAGGTCATTTCCTGGACGGACGAGTGCTAGGAGCCTGTCAGGTAGAATAGAATCCATTTGGGAAACCCCCTCTAAAGAGAGAGGACGGGAACTTTGTGGTCACGACAGACCTGGGTTGTACGGCAGCTTCGCGGGAGACCAGGGCGCCTGGAGCACGGCCAAGATGTACTTCACCGTGCCGCCGAACGGAGTTGCGAAGCTGCACTTCGGGGCGCACTTTCAGGCGCCGGGCCTGCCCAACCAGACGGCAGGAACGGTGGACGTCTACGGCCTCCAGATCCTGGACGCAACCCTGGAGGCCGGCGGAGGAGGAGGACATGGCCCTGCTGCTGAAGCACGAGTTCCTCGACGGAGGGGCCGACGACGTCACGCTGGCCACCCTGGGCGAGGTGCTGCTGGAGCCCACGCTCACCACGTTAGGCAATTTTCTGGCGCTCCGAGGCCAGCTTCCTTCCAGCTGAAAAACTACGCCATGACCCTGAGCGCCTTCGCCTGGAACATTGCGCGCACCCCCTGACGCCGGGGAGACGCTACTTTTTCGGTTGCCGGTACCAGCTGGGCACGGCCTCCAACTTGGTGATGTACGTCAGCGCGGCCGACAACGACTACGTGGGCGTCACCGGCACCTTCCTCGGCACGCCCGCGCAGGGCGTCTGGCACGGCCCGACAGCGGCCCGGAGCTGCGGCTGCTGGGCAACCAGAGCGCGCGGGTCTTCCTGGAGCGAGACGGCGGGCGCACCAGTGCGAGCTGATCATGATCAACGACGAGGCGCTGGTGCAGACGAAGAGCCTCTTGACGCAGCTGTCCCTGACCACGAACCAGAGGAACCCCGGCTGCCTTGTGATTGCAGGCAACGTGGTCTGCAACACGAGCTTCACGAATTTGTCGGACAGCCGGGTGAAGACGGAGATGGCCGAGGCCGACGTGGCGGAGCTCCAGCAGCTCTTTGACTCCGTGGAGGCCAAGCAGTACAAGCGCCCTCGCAGAAACAAAGTGGAAGAATTTGACGGGCACCGCCCGGTGGAGCGACGGCCCGGAGATGGTTACTCTTGACTACTCTCACCTCACCAGCGTACTCTGCAAGGTGCGCAAGGGCTTCCATGCCCGGCTGGACAAGGTGGAAGCCTGGCAGGCCCAGCGGAAGAACAAGTAGCTGTGTGAGCAGGCCTCCCTGCGTGGGAACCTTGCTCAAGCTCCTTTTTTGGGGCAACAAGTAAGAAAAAAAACGGTGTTCAGGCCTCCCTGCATCCAGGGAACCTTGATCGCGCTGAGGGACCTGGCCGACGACTTCAACGTGCGGGACCCGTGGAAGCTACCAACTTGCAAGGCAGCGTGACCTTGACGTGACGCAGGCCATGGCCTTCAAGGCGCTGAAGGCCGACGTGGGCCGGCAGGCGCAGGCGCCCCGGCCGCGCGCGCTGGGCAAGTCGGCCGACGGCTGCAGGCCGACCTTATCGACTTCAGCCAGAACACCCGGGGGAAGACGAAGTACGGCCTGGTGGTGATGGACGTCTTCACCCGGAAGGCTGCCGTGGAACCTCTGCAGAACAAGAACGCCAAGACGGTGGGCCGGGCCACCAAGCGCGCCGCGCGGGAGCTGACGGGGGACGACGGGAACTTTGTGGTCACGACAGGCCTGGGCAACGAGTTTGCCACGCTGGACCGGGAGCTGCGTGCACCGGACGAAGGCCCGAGGACCGCAACGCCATTGCTGTGGTGGAGCGGGGCATCCAGACGCTGAAGAAGGACCTGGCCACGAGGGTGGCGCGCAAGGGCGGGCAGTGGAGCGACCACTTTGAGCGGGCGGCCGGGGCCTGGGTCCTCCAAGACAACGCCGACAAGTTCCAGCACAACAAGGACCTCACCGACCGGCGTGCGAAGGCGGCGCAGGACGCGGGCGCCTTCCGAGCGCCGACGAACGCGGCGAGGAGCTTCAACCCTCAGTACGGCGACGTGCAGCAGCTGGGGGCCGTGGACTCCATGACCGTCCGCAGCACCTGCCGGCGCCGCAGGGGAGGGGAAAGCGGGCCGACTGACAAGACGGGGCAGGCCGGCGGCTGTAATGCAGCTGGACGACTTCCTGGCGCCTCCGAGGCCCAGGACCCTCGACTAGCCTTCTTAGAAAAATATACTGATTTTTTAGGCACGACCTCCCTGCGTCCAGGAACGCTTGAAGCAAACCCCTTTTTTTTGGCGCAAAAAAAGTTTGAGCAGGCTCCGTCGGAATTGATTAATCCTGCTCAGCTCCTTTTTGGGTTAGGGTTTGGGGTTCTCGGGAAACCAACGGGTTGGGCGAACCAATCAAATGAGCGGGGCTGGCATGGGCAAACCGTGCAAAACCGTGCAAAAAGCTATTACTCCAGGGTATATGGAGTAATGGCATTTTGTGGCGCAAAACCGTGCAAAACCGTGCAAAAGCTATTAGTCCAGGGTGGACATACATGTCCACCCTGGAAGAATAGCATTTTGTGGCGCAAAACCGTGCAAATGTCCCTTTAGGGTTTGGGGTCCTTGGCAAACCAAACGAACGGGGCTGGCATGCCATCGACCCCCCCAACCCGCTGAACCCCTCTTTCCGCGGTCCATGCTATATGTGCTATATGTGCTATATGGACGCCAACCCGCTGAACCTCCACTCTCCCCCAGCTCCATGTGTGTGCTATATGTGCTCTATGGACGCCAACCCGCTGAACCTCCACTCTCCCCCAGCTCCATGCTATATGTGCTATATGTGCTATATGGACGCCAACCCGCTGAACCTCCACTCTCCCCCAGCTCCATGCTATATGTGCTATATGTGCTATATGGACGCCAACCCAGCTCCATGCTATATGTATGTGCGAAAATCTGTACTATATGCGCTATATGGCCCTATATAGCACATATAGTACATATAGTATAGCACATATAGTACATATAGCAAGGAGCTGGGCGAGAGTGGAGGTTCAGCGGGTTGGGGGCCATATAGCACATATAGTACATATAGCATGGAGCTGAGCTGGGGGAGAGTGGTATAGCATGGAGCTGGGGGAGAGTGGAGGTCATACACTGTGGGCAGCGGGTTGGGGGCCATATAGTACGTATAGTACGTATAGCATGGAGCTGGGACACTGTGGGGTTCAGTGGGTTGGGGGTCATATTGCACCCTTCCGCTGGTTGGCTTTTCCACGCCCTGCGTCCCGCAGTCGCAGCGCGTCGCCCAACTGTGCGTCTTTGGGCAAGGCGGCCTGGGCTCACGCACGTCGTTCCTGACAGCGCGGGATGCGGCGTGCCCGGCAGAAAGGGTGCAGTGTGCGCGCTTGCCTGCCACCTGCCAGAGCGGCAGCAGGGGGGGGCTTGCAACGGCCCGCACGATCGGTTTCTGTGCCATCTCTGTACGGAATGCGTTCGGTCGGGCTTCTGCCTGGTCTGTGCCCTCAAAAGGCAGGCCCCCGGGGCTGCGTCGCGAATTACTGGCCGTTGTACAATGCCCTCAAACTCTCCGCCATGGAGATCGCCTTGTCGGACCCGAACTTTCGCTTCTCGCGCACAGAGTCCTTGACACACTGCGCCGTCACTTCCACGAGGATGCAGCGCTTCAGCACCGCGCGCGTGTCCGCGTCAAAGACCTTGTCAAGCGGGCGAGCGCGCCACTCAAACCCTTCGAGCATGAGGTCCGGAGGGCAAATCTTCGCCATGTCGTCAAGTTGTGATGGAGTTTCGCCAGGTCCTGCACCGTGATGATCCTGAACGTCTCCGCAGGCACCTTCACGTCGTTGTAGCGACATTTGATGGTCGCTGGCAAGTCGGGCGACAGACCGAGGAGATGCTTCAGCGTGTCCACTCCCCCGCGCTCGTCCAGGAGCAAAGGCCTCTCGTCACGCAGGAGGTTGCGCCGACCGCGGATCGCAGCATGTCCGGGCTGGACACCATGACGAACTTGTCCAGACCCACGTCGCGGGCTACCATGGCTGCCAGGCAACTTGCCAGGGGAGTTTTCCCCTTGCCACTGTCTCTGTAGAAGATCAAGGTCCTCCGCTCGTTGCGAGCTTGAAAAAGTCCAGTGGCTGCTTCTGGTGGACCTCGGGGTTGTACCACCAGCAGTTCACGGTGCTCTCGTTGATGACGAAGTCGGTCGAATCTGAAGTTGGCGATGGCGCGACACCAGCAAGCTCTCCACTTGCAACTGGTCGTCCTGCACCTGCTTGCGGAGCTGCAAAAAGGCCCTGCTCTGCAAGTGCACGAACTCGTCCTCGTTTTTCGGCAGGCGCTTCCCGGAGTTCAAGGCCCTGTCGCCTCGGAAGGTCGTGTCGAGCTTGATGAGATGGCTCTGGAACTCGGACGTCGTCATATCGTCGTAGTTCTTCAAAACCCGTCGTGGAGAGAACTCTGGCGCCGGAGGTGCGTTTGCTGCAACAAGGGCGTCGTAGTCGCCCCGACTCATGGCTCGCATGGTCCCCTTCTGCTCCAAGCAATTGGCCATCAGCTTCACAACATCGTAAGCTTCCCCTTGCCAAGCTTGTGGAGGTGGGTGGACTTCATGGTGGGCTTGTGGAAGAAGACCCACAAGTTTGCCCCTCTTTCGGGTCGAAGCATGACGTGGTGGCCCGACGTCAGGAGGCTGAGCTCGGTCCACGAGGCGCCACGCCATCCAAGCACAACCTTTGCCCTGGTACTTGTCGTCCCCCGCCCTGTAAAGGCACTCCAGCAGTTCTGCTTCGGACACACCCGGGCCTGTGTGGCGGAACTCACAGGGAACCAGAACGTGGTTGCTGCTGTGGAAGATGGGAGCGGCGTTGTTCCTCATGAAATCCTCGTCTCGCGGCCCGTCGGCCCTTGGCAGCAAGAACACAGTGGTTATACCACCATTCCACCAGGCAATGCTCCAAATTCGGCGGGTAGTCTTCACCCACGGGCTCCTGGCCGGCATTGACGAGTTCTTCAAAGATGGGCAGAGCCTGCTTGCAGCCGATGCTGTCATAGGACAGCATCTCCCGCATGTCGTCCAGGGTCTTGAGCACGCGAGTCCCCATTCTCACGGAGTGCGGAAGGACGGTAGACAGCACCAGGTTCGCTGCCGCCTCGCGCGCCTCGCGCTCGCACTCGGAGAGAGTTGCCGTCGCAGAGCTTTGTGAATGCTTCTCGAGCAAATAGACTTGGCTTGTTGAAAGCCAGCTGTGTTTAAACCCTACAGGCACCAGCCCGCCCGCCGCGAAAACGCTCTGACGGCATAACCCGTTTGAACGCACCCCGGAAGCTGACTCGCACAAAGCTGACTTGCACGACGACGCACACAACTACAAAGCTGACTCACCTCCATCCCCCCTGCGCACCCCCGAAGCTGACTTGCTCTCTCTTTAGAGGGGGTTTCCCAAATGGCTTATATTCTACCTGAGAGGCTCCCAGCACTCGTCCGTCCAGCATTTGACCTCGTCCTGCGAAGGATTCGAAGTCTAAAACGCTGCGTGGAGGCGTGTGGCTGCAAAATAGTGACCCCTAGATATGCTTGCAATTTGGCTCCAGGTTGCATTTCAAGCGAGCCAACCTTTGCAGGGCTAAGAAAAAAACAAAAAAAAAGAAAACAAGGGGTCCCAAAAAAAGGGGTCCCCGAAAAAAAGGGAAAAGGGGTTTCCTTTGGCAAAGCTTGACATCGCTTGAAATGCAACCTGGAGCCAAATTGCGGCGCATATCTAGGGGTCACTATTTTGCAGCCACACGCCTCCACGCAGCGTTTTAGACTTCGAATCCTTCGCAGGACGAGGTCAAATGCTGGACGGACGAGTGCTGGGAGCCTCTCAGGTAGAATATAAGCCATTTGGGAAACCCCCTCTAAAGAGAGAGGCCTTGCTATATAGCAGGGCGCTGACTCGCCGCCCGGCTTCCCGGCTTCGAATTTGGCAAGTGAAACAAAGGGATGGGGAAGATCAAGCTGTTTCCTGTGCCTGAATACACCAGCAAACAATCCTCGGACCCCGTGGTGCCCCTGGTCCCGTGCACGGGCATTTTCCTCGGGCCATCAAAATCGGGCAAAACCGTGACTCTGATCAGCCTGATTCTGGAGCAGTATCGCGGCGTGTTTGAGAGAATCTACATCTTTAGCCCGTCCATCGACATCGATGACGGCTGGATTCCCGTCAAGAAGTACATAGAGCAGGACCTGGGGGTGAACACCGAACGGGAGCAAGCGTACTGGGACGAGTGGGACGAGCCGGCGCTGCGCCGCATCATCCAGCAGCAGCGCAAGATCACGGAGGCGTCCAAGAAGTTGGAGATGAAGAAACTGTATCAGGTCCTGATAATCTGTGACGATATGGCTGATATGCCTCAGCTCCACAAACCCAACAGCGCCCTGGATACGCTGTTCATCAGGGGCCGGCACATGCAGATTAGCACCTGGGTGAGCTTGCAGAAGCTGAGGCTCATCAGCGCCGCCGTGCGGGTGAACATCCAATTCCTCTGCTGTTGGAGGCTGCGCAACCAGCACGAGCTGGACGCCGTGGTGGAGGAGCTCAGCGCCCTGCTGCCGAAGGAGCAGCTGTACCGGCTGTATGAGCAGGCGACGCGGGAACCCTACAGTTTCCTGTTCGTCTACTATCTGAAGCCGAAGAACGAAATGTTCCACATACGCTTCGAAGAGCGCTTCGCACTTGAAAAAGACGCCGATGGGAGCGGCGCTCAGCTTCCTGGGCCAGAAGCTGTTCGCCAGCTCCACGCTGATCAACGCGAAGTGTGAGAACATCTCCTGCTGCACCTCCGTCGCAGCCGTCCACCCGCCCGTCGTCCGCCGGAACGGGCGGCTTCCTAAAGAAAAGGATGACCACGATCTACGTGGACAGCCGCAAGAGAGTGGCCGGCTCGGACAGCGACTTTGAGGTAGACCTGGGAGAGTCCCTGCACTTGCAGAGCGACGCCCGGCTCGCCGTCTACAAGATCCGCCTGGCCGACAGCTTTTTGTCCACGGACCGGGGCCGCTACCTCTACTGGGTTGACGCCGCGCTGGGCACGCTGAACTGGGCGTTGTTGCCCGAGGGCGCGTACACTGGCGCCGGTTGGCCGCCTGGATCAGCTCCAACTTTGCCACCGCCACCTATAGCGAGACCACGAACAGTCTGAGCGTAGCCTACGACGGCAACCGGCTCATCCTGAACGACCTGGAGCTGCGCCAGCAATTCCCTGATGCCGCGGACTACCCTGCTGCGCCGCCCGCCTCTCCCACCAAGCCCTTCAGCGTGGACCACATGCTGGGCCCGAGCTTCGTCTCCGGCGGGCAGCAGATTTTCGAGTTCGTCCGCATGATGGCACACAACGAGGTCTACCTGCGCTGCGCCCAGCTGGCCAACGCCAGCAGAGTGCTGGGCAACCTGGGCGACGACGTCCTCTCCAAGATCACGCTGAAGAGCGGAGTGGGTACCATTGTGGAGACGGGCTCGGACGACGGGCACTTCATGGCCCTCAGGGGCCTGGTTACCCTGAGGCACATGCGCTTCCGCCTGACCGACCTGGACGGCAACGTCGTCCGGCTTCGCGGGTCGTCTTTGTCTTTCGTGTTATATCTTGACCACGTATAATTAAATGGAGCCGACCGAACAAGAGGCGCCGGAGGCGCAAGAGGCGCAAGAGGTGCCACACGCTGCGCAGGACGCTGCGCCGGACGCTGCGCAGGACGCTGCGCCGGAACCGAAACGGCGGGGCAGGCCCCCTGGGAGCAAAAACAAACCGAAGCAGGACGTGCCTACTGAGCCGGCTGCTCCAAAGCGCAAGCCAAAGCCGCCTCCACTTGAGACGGCGCCAGCAGAGGCACCGGCGGAGGCACCACCAGCGGAGGCACCACCGGCGGAGGCACCACCGGTTGAGGCGCCTCAGCTCACAAGAGAGCAGCAGCGCGCCCTGCGCAGTCCGCTTATGACCGGCTGACCACAGGCGCAAGTGTACTGGTATAAAAGCATGATGTCCATAGAGCCCCGCAACGAGCCGCGGATGCTCCGGTGGTTCCGCAGGACGTACCCCAGTTACAACTTGCAGCCGCTGCTGCTGAAGCGCTACCGAGAACTGGAGGAGGCGCGGGCCTTCAACAACTGGCTAGGCGAGCGCAGGCAGGCGCAGGAGGGGCAGCGGCACCTGGACGACGTGAGCCGGCTGACGGAGGCCGTGCGCCGCCAGGTACCCCAGCTGCGCTACGCGCGGGCCGAGCGCCGGGGCGTGGAACGGGCGGGGGGCGAAGTTGCGCAACAGTAAATGAAGACGCTTCGGGCGCACGGCTTCAACCAGCGCCCGCGCTTTGAGCAGGTGGTGGGCTACCTTGAGCGGAATGAGCCGCTGCCCCTGGATCAGCCGGACCGCAAAGCCACCTCATTCATCACAAGCCACTTCTACCTGGACGATTTTGTACAGTCCAGCGAGGACCCCAACCCCCGGCCCCTGCAGCACACGCCTCTGCAGGCAATTCCCGAGGACGGCTTCCGCACTCCCGCAGAGGCCACGGACGAGGACGTGCGGCTGGCGCGGAGGTACCAAGGGTACGGCGGAACCCGCTTTGTTGAGGATGACCTGGCGGGAGACCCGAGGCCGGCGCCTTGGCCAGCAACGGGCAGGGGCCGCCCTCCATCACGGACCGCCTGCGCAGCACTGCAGACGGCGCGCAGGCGGCAGCGGACCTCATAGGCGCAGGGGCGGCGGGGCTCGCAGCCGCGCAGGCCTTCCGCTCTCAGCTGCCCCAGGACGCAGCTGAGTACGTGCGCCTGAACGTGCTGCCCCGTCCGGGCCAGGCGCAGCCGCCCCGCAGATCATAGGCCGGCCCAGTGACGTGGAGCGCCTCCTGGATGAGGCGGGGCAGCGCGCGCAGGAGGTGGAGCGTGGCGCAGCGCAGGCCGTTGAGGAGACGGCGGCCGTGGCAGCGGAGGAGGGCGAGGTTGCCGTTGCCGCCGAGGGCGTGGGCGGAGCCTTCGGGTACCTGGGGGGCCTGGCAGAAGGAGCAGCAGCCCTGGCGCCCACCGCGGGCGAGGTTGCTGGAACGCTGGCTGGCGCGGCGGGAGTTGGCGCGGCGGCAACGGCGGGGCTGGCCGTGGGCATTGCGGGCGGCGCTGCCTACGGCCTCGCGCGCGGCACGGGCTGGGTGCTGGAGAACACGCTCTTCCGGCCCCAGCAGGGCAGCGAGGACGCGGCCGTGCAGGACGTCCGGTCCGCCAACGGCATGAACGACGCCACGCAGCCTCAGCACTTCTCGCTGCGCACCGGCAGCAGCACGTCCGGCAGCCCCGCAAGCCGCCTCCTCGCAGTCTGGCTTCCGCGTTCAGGCGCAGTCCAACAACACGCCGCGCCCCTTCTCCTGGGGCCTGAACCCCGTGGCTCTTCCCCAGTCTCAGCCGAGCTCGCGGGCGAGCTCCAGTTCCGGGCAGTCACGCCGGAGCCTGCCTCCGCCCAGCTTTGACCAGCTGGCGCGAGACATTGAGGCTGCCTAATTTGCACGGTTTTGCGCTACAAAATGCTATTCTTACAGGCCGTATAACAATATACGCCCTGTAAGAATAGCTTTTTTGCACGGTTTTTTGCGCTGAGAAACGCTATTCCTCTCGTCCGTATATCTATATACGCACTGGAAGAATAGTTTTTCCTTCGCCGTACGAGTCAAAATGCGTGTATATAAACAAGCATGGAGGTAGTCACCGCCGGAGCCCAGGATGAGCTGATGCAGAGCCTGGACTACAAGCTGAAACAAGCAACACCAGCTACGTGACGGCGCGGCATGACGTGCAGTACTTCCCCAGCTCGCTGAGCTCCTTCTCCCCCACACCCTCTCGGGTCTGCCGCATCCCGCTGACAAGCGGCACGTCCTTCATCGACCCCGAGTCCATCAAGATCGCCTTCCGCGTCAGGAACACGGACGGCACCAACCCGCTGGCCCGGCCACGCCCAACCCCGCCTGCTTCGTCCAGCGCGTCCAGGTCTTTGCCAACGGCCAGCGCTGCGACGACATCAACTACTACGGCCGCACCGTGGCCGCGCATGACCTGCTGAAGGGCAGAGAGTGCAACCGCAACAAGGCCATGGAGGGTTTCGACGAAGTGAACGACCCGCGCATCGCCCGCGCGGTGCACCAGGGCGGCTACGCGGACGTGCTGCTGCGCCCCACCATGGTGGGCATCTTGCGCTGCGGGAAGATGCTGCCGCCGCAGCTGAACCTGGTGATAGAAATTGAGTTTGCGGACGCCACCACTGCGCTGTGGTCCGAGAACGCCGGGGCGCACCCGGCGGGGGCCACGCTGAGCACCGACTTTGAGATCAGAACGTCCGAGTTCTGGCCTCCCAGGTCGTCCTGGACTCTGCGCTGGTGGAGTCCTTCAACCGCGTGCTCCTCTCAGGAAGGTCCCTGGTGTTCAGCTACCCCACGGTGCACACGCAGCAGTCCAGCGGCCCGAACGGCGTGGCGGAGCACAACGTCACCGTGGCGCGCGCCTTCACGAAACTCATGGGCGCGTTTGTGACCTTTTGGGACAACGACGCGGGCTCCAAGATCCACTTGCTGGCCAACCCGGGGAGGACGTGGCCCCCATCGGCGCAGGCAGGAGGACAGCCTCCTGGAGTCTCAGATGCAGCCTGCAGTACCCTCACAACCCCATGAAGGGAGCCTCGGAGCACTTCCACTTCCTCTCCGTCCTCGCGGGCACCTACGACGACACGGTGCGCAACATCGACATCGGCCGCGTGGGCTACCTGCGCCACAGCTTCATTGCCGGCTTTCCACCGAGCGCGTGCCCAAGATGCCGCTGAGTGGCGTCAGCACCCGCTCGGGCGACCTTGCCCGGTTCACCTTCAAGGGCCTGGACGGCACGATGACGGACCTGGTCATTCATTTGGTGGCCTACCAGCTGGTGACGCTCTCCGGCACGGGCGTCTCTGTGCTTGACTAAGGCCCGGTGTCGCTCTTCACCATTTTTGGCGCAGAGTGACACCGTTTTCGAAGTTGTGTGACACCGCCCAAAAATGACAAAAAAAGGCCCGGTGTCCTTCTTCACCATTTTTGGTGTTTAGTGACACCGCTTTTGAATGCGCCCAGAAACGAGAAAAAAGGCGGGGGGTGCCCCTCTGCTTCATTTTTGACGCAGAGTGGCACCGCCCAAAAAAACATGCAAAAACATGGAAAAATGTGCATTTTCCATTGGAGGAAGCCTAGTCCGGAATGCTCAGCCGCTCCGCAAGCTCCTCCGTGGCCGCACGCGCAATCTCCTCGCACAGCGCAGCAGGGACGCTGTAGAGCAGCTCGCGTGATTGGCTGACCCTCTCGTACTGCCCCTCCATCAGCCGCGGCCCCCGCTGCGCGGCCCGGAGGTGCCTGCCGTCCTGCCACGCCTCGCAGCGGCTGCCGGGCTTGCACAGCGGCCTCCAGCGCATGTTGGTCCACAGCCGCGTCTGCTTCCTGTACGGAGTTCCGTACTAGCAGTAGGTCACGTCCACCCAGGGCAGAGGCTCCATGAACGGCCGGGTCTTCAGCAGCCCGGTGGCCGGGTTCTCCACAATCCACATGAGCGGGTCAAAGTGCGCAATGATCTCAAGGGCGCTGCGCACCAGCGCGTCGCCCTCCAGGAGCCGCCGCGGGCGCGTCGTCAGCGCGCGGCTGTATTCCGTGCAGACCGGGCTGGCCCAGACCATGTCGAAGTGCCCCGGCGGAAACGTCGGGTAGTCCCAGCTCCGGATGTCGCACAGGATGGTGGGCTCAAATTTCGACACGATGTCCAGGGAGACAACCTCCCAGCCCGCCGCCTCGAAGGCCCTGCCCACCGACTTGGTGCCGCAGAAAAGCTCCAGGAGCCTCGGCATTTTTAAAGAGCAAGATCACCGCCACTGCGACGACCAAGAAGACTCGCGCGTTCTTCGGACCGGACTTTTTTCCTACGGATAAAAAAAGGAGCCGAACTTCGCAATGAAGCTTGCACTCGGGCTGGACGTTCAGACCAATGCCAAGGGGGGAAAATTCATGTCCATAGAGGACTCCCATCAGGGCGCGCTGGTGTGCAAGGTGGACGTGGAGGTGCTGTGGGAGCCCGAGGGTGGGCGTGTGCTTTGCGAGCAACACCAACCTGGAGCTGTGGACGGAGGAGGTGGAGCAGGGCGTCATCGACAACATGATCATCTTCCAGAAGCCCTTTCCGGGGGCCGCCCGCACCGAGCTTGAGAGCCAGCTGCAGCGCGCCGTCAAGGTGAGCGCCAAGGGCAAGCACGTGAAGTGCAAGATGGACTTGGAGCGCTGCCTCTTCTGGGACCCGGCCGGCAACCGCGCGCCGCGCCCCGCGGAGTTCGCGCGCCGCAGGGGCCGCGCTTGTGGAGGCCCGGCACGTGTGGCTGATGGGCAGGCAGTGGGGCGTGCTCTTTGAGGTGCGCCACCTCATGCTGGAGCCCCTGGAGGCGCCGTGCTGCCCGTTCTAGGCCGCCTCCAGCAGCTCGGAGCTTGTGGCCCGTGAGGCGCCCACGTCAGGTGGCGCAGCGTGAGGTGGCAGGACTCCAGGTCCAGGCGGACGCGGTTGTGGAGGGTGAGCCCCTGGCAGCTGGCGTCACTGCGTGGCTCGGCCGGGTGGCCCGCAGCAGCTCCTGGTTCTTCAGCCGCATGCCGTTGTCCAGCCTCACTCCGTCCGGCTCCACTTCCGCCACGGCCCCTTGGGTATCTTTCCGCCGGCCCCAATGAGGCGCAGCCCCGGCCACACCCTCATGCTCTGCGGGCTGTTTTGGGGCGCAGCTTGGCTACACCCATTTTGGGTCTCACCCAAATCTATGTGGATGACTTGTGTCTCCAATTGGAGCAGCTTTGAGGCCTCCGGCGCCAGGGCCCGGTTCGCCGCTGCGTTGACGGCCATGCGCTTGCTGTGGCTGATGACCAGCGTGGTGTCCGGCCACCCGGGCTTGGAGGGGTAGAGCTCCTTCAGCCGCGCCTTGGCCTGCTCCAGCGTGGGGCACGCCTCCTCGCCGACCCGCAGCCACTTCACGAAGTTGAAGATGCCGGGGTCGGAGCGCATGTTCTCCGTGAGCTAGTGCCTGTGCCCGCCGGCCAGGTCGCGGATGAGCTGGCTGTGCTCCAACGGCGCGCTGATGGGCCGCCCGGCCCAGGAGTCCAGCACGGCCGGCAGCTGCCGGAAGTCTCCCAGCAGCAGGTCGTTCAGCCCCACGCAGGCCAGGTCCGCCCAGAGCGCCATGTCCAGCTGCGTGATCTCCTCCACCACCAGCCAGTCCAGCTTTTGCGCGCTGCCGCCGCGCACGTACCTGCACACCCAGTGGTCGGCCGTCTGCGCCCCCAGCCCCAGGTTCTGCGCGGAGCAGTGCGTCTTGGACACCAGGTGCACCGCCTCGCCCTGCTCTCGCAGCCTCGCCACAATCGTCCGGGCCAGGTGCGTCTTTCCGGTGCCCGGCAGGCTCGTGAGCAGCAGGGAGTTGCCCGCCAGGCAGTGGCTTATAGGGTCGTCCACCCCGTTCCACCTCCGTTGTTTGGGGCGCTCCGCCTCCATGCGCGGCGCCCTGCTGCTGCCCAGCAACGGCTTCGTCTCTTCTACGCGGTAGACCGGCGTGCCGTCCGGGTGGCGCAGCGCCTCCAGCGCCCGCAGCCGCTCCGTGACGCGCTTCGGCAGCCGCTGCGTCAGCAGGCAGTCCGTCTTCACCTGCGCCAGGTAGCGCGGCGGCGCGTCCAGGATGCGCCGGGCCTTGGCCACCATGCAGTGCTCAAAGCCGAGGACCGCGTCATGGATCGGGCGGTAGGTGCCGTTGCTCAGCAGCCTCCTGGCGTAGACGACGTCCCACACCATGCCCCCCTCGTAGGCGAAGCCTGAGAGAAGTCCGCGCCCGCGCCGTCCAGCTCGCTGCTGCTGCTGCGCACGCTGTAGACCACCTCCGTGCTGCGCGCCCACAGGCCTATCATCGCGTTCACGCTGAGCTTGGCCATGTGCTCCTCGCCCTCGGGCCAGGCGGCGTCCATGCGCTCCAGCGCGCGCCGCAGCGTCGCCGCGTCCACGTGGCTCCGCGCGGAGATGCCCAACACAATGTGGTCAGCGGCAGACGCCCAGGTCCAGCATCGCGGCCAGCGAAACCTTCGGGCACCAGCCGGGCCCCACGTACGGCAACAGATTCAGGCAGGACTGCCTCGCGTCGCAGCAGCCCTCCACAAAGCCCAGGTCCGGCAGCACGCCGTCCACGGGCTCAACGCCGTCCGCCGGGCACAGGATGGGCAGGGGGAAGGGGGCGTTGGCCAGCCCGTTGCGCCTGCAGCGCACCACGTCCACGCCGACGTACAGAGCGTCTCTCTTGCACGCCTGCGCCTCAAAAACCAGAGGAGGCAGCTTGGGGCTCCGGACGTACTCCATGACGCCGGGCGCCACGCGGCTCTCCAGGCTGGTGGGCTGCGCGCTCTCCCTCAGCGTCTTCTCGCTGTGGCAGTCGCCGCACAGCGCCTGCAGGGTTTGCACGCTGCCCGCAAAGGCCTGCCTCACCGGCACCACGTGGTCCAGCTCGCAGGTGCCGGCCGTCAGCCCGCATCCACACAGCGCGCACTTGCCGTCCTGCGCGGCCAGGGTCTTCTGCCTCTCCGCCGCGCCGGGCACCTCCCGTTTCGCCTTGAGCAACTTCAAAAAAATCTCGTGCGCCAAGCCGGCAGGCGCTGGCCCCGACTCCTGGTTGAGCGCCTCGCACCACCTCCGCAGCACCTCGTGCTCCGGGCTCCGGATCCTGGTGCCCCGCCTCAGCCTCAGCCCGCAGTACTCGCCGGGCTGCTGATGGCCACTTTGGGGCTCTCGCCGACGGCCATGAGCTGGCGCCGCGCCTCCCGCAGGTCCTCGCACCAGAACAGGCCCGGCTGCACGTCCGCGGCGTCGAAGCGCCTCCACTCTTGGATGGGCGGCAGGGTCTGCCTCGCCTCGCCCCGGTAGAGCACGCGCGCCGCCTGCCGCTCCAGCACCCTCTTCACGGCCCTGTACATGTAGCAGTGCCCGTCGAAGGCCAAGAAGCACACGGTGCGGTGCTCCTTCAGCGCCTGGTCGTAGCTGTCCACGAGGTCGCCCTGCGAGCTCAGCACGCGCATGGGGGCGTTGCGCCACACGCAGAACTCTCGCACCTCCTCGGCGGAGATGCCGAGGCGCCTCCAGTTGTGGCGCAGCATGGCGTCAAAGTCGGCGCACACCTCCTCCACGCTCAGCTGCAGCAGCTCGGCCAGCTGCCGGGGCACGCAGAGCGGCTTGTCCTCGAAGGCGCTCAGCAGCACGTCCTCCTCGCAGGGCAGCTGGAAGCTCACGCTCCTCAGGCCCCTCATGCGCTGGCGCAGGAGCGTCTCCACCTCGGTCCTGGAGTTCCTGTACTGCGTGCTCTGGGTGCTGACCACCCAGTGCCCCTCCGGGTCAAGGAAGTAGGTCTCGTCTGAGAGCTGCAGGATCGGGGCGGCAGGGTCGCCCAGCGAGGCCTCAACCTGCTGCCTGACCCGCTGCGCCACCTGCTCCTCCGTGAGGTGGGCCGGGTGCCTCGTCATGGCGCCGCCCAGCTCGTTCACCGGCAGCCAGTCCCTGCGCTCGTAGCCCGCGCCCGCGTTCCGCCCGCTGCGCCGCCTGCCCGGATGATCACCGGCACGTGGACCAGGTACTCGTAGTACTTGTCGCGGAAGAAGCCCTTGCCCAGCTTGGTCAGCCGGTGCTCTCCGCCCTGCAGGGAGCGCACGAGCTTCTTCTGCCCGTTGCGCAGCAGGATGTAGTCGTTGGGCCCCTCGCGGATGAGGGGCTGGTTGTAGTCGAAGTCCTTGCTGGGGGGCCGCAGGCCCAGGTGAGAGTAGTAGTGCTGGCCCGCCCGGGTCAGCTGCCCGTCCGCGCGCGAGAGCAGCGCGTAGGCCCCCGGTCCGCGCCGCAGGTTCAGCACGACGGCTCCATCCGCCCCCGTGCGAGCCCGGGCGCCGCCGTCCGCGGCCTCCGTGATCTGCTGTCGTTGTCTCGCCCAACTTGCCCTTCTTTTTTTACGGGTCCAGTTTTTTTGCTCGGCCGCGCCGTCCGCCCGCATTCTCCGGGCAAGCTGTGCGCAGATGGACGGGAGCTTGTTTTGCACGATTTTGCCTGGCGACTCACATTCTCCCAGGCTGTATGTGCAGTTACGGACGGGGAGAATAGCTTTTTACACGGTTTTTGCATGGTTTTTTGGCATGACATGATTTTGCTTGATTTTGCATGTTGTTGGCATGATTTTGCTTGATTGCGCTTGGCATGTGGTGCACCCCTCAAACCCCCGAAGTTTTTTTCATTCCCTGTCAGGCTGTCGTGCGTGTGAGGTCGCACATCCTGGCAAAGCACAACTCCGCGGGTCTGGAGCAGGCACAGTGCCGAGCAGGCACCGTAGGAGTGCCGCTCGGCACTGTAACAGCGGCACTTTTAGGAGGGGGGGCCGCTGTGAAAGTGGCGGCCGCTGTACAAGTGGCGGGTGGCGGCGGGGGTTGCGCACTTTTGCATCCTGATTGCACCCTTCCGCTGGTTGGCCTTTTGCTTGATTTTGCGTTTTTTTGCTTCGTTTTGGGAGTGCCAGTACTTGAAAAAATCCGAAACGCGTTGGGCAGACCAGTACTCGGCCAAACCCGGACCCAAACACGATGCAAACAAGCACGGAACAGAAGCAGCAAATCAAGGGTGGCCCAACCCGCGCTCGATACTGGCTCGCCCAACCCGAGTTTGAAGCTGGCTCGCCCAACTGGGCCCGATTTTTGCATGTTTTTGCACGATTTTTGGGGTTGCGCCCTTTTGCATCCTGATTGCACCCTTCCGCTGGTTGGCTTTTTGCTTGATTTTGCGTTTTTTTTTGCTTCGTTTTGGGAGTGCGTCCTCTGGCACTCACCCATTGGGGTCGGGGGGAGTTCGGAGTTTTTTTTGGGCCCAACGGCCCCGCCGCCCAACCCGTTCAGGTTTGATATTGGCCCGCCCAACCCGTTCAGGTTTGATACTGGTCCGCCCAACTCCGTTTTGATACTGGCTCGCCCAACAACCCTTGATACTAGCTCACCCAACGGCTGTTGATACTGGGGACGCCGAACTTGGACAAGGAACTTGGACAACAGCAGACTCAGACAGATGGTAACACGACAGCCCGCAGTTGTCCAAGTTCCTTGTCCAAGTTCGCCCGGGGAACTTGGACAAGTCGATCTGCAAGAGGAAAACACTTGATAAAATTTGTCCAAGTTCCTTGTCCAAGTTCTTGTCCAAGTTCAGGTTCCTCCCCGGGGGGAGAATTCTCTTACCCTAATATTTTCTTCTTCTGGTTGTCTTGTTATTAGAAAGAACAGTATAAGTATCCCAGCAGGAGTGCCCCGATTCCAGGCAGGCTCCGACTCCACAGCCTCGTGCGCCTGGCCCCGAGGAACCCGAACTTGGACAAGAACTTGGACAAGGAACTTGGACAAGTTTTATCACGTGTTTTCCTCTTGAGGAGCCACTTGTCCAAGGTCGCCCGGGGAACTTGGACAAGGAACTTGGACAACCGCAGGCTGCCGTGTTATAGACTCTCTCAGTATGCCCCGATTCCAGGCCCCGGTACCAGGGCCCGACGTCGTTTGACACTGGTCCGCCCAACCCGTTTGATACTGGTCCGCCCAACCCGTTTGATACTGACGCCCAACCCGTTTGATACTGGTCCGCCCAACCCGTTTGCTGAGGGTGCGACAGGTGATGCGGAGGACGCCGGCCTGGATTCGTCCAAATGGGAGGCAGGGTTGGGGGGTTGGGCTTGGTGCCAGACGGGTCTGGGGGAGGGGTCATTCTCTTTTTAAGTACTGGTTCGCCCAACGGGTCTGGTGGTTTTTCGCTTAGTACTGGTCCGCCCAACGCGTTTGGGAGGTTTGGGGAATTTTTTTGAAGTACTGATTTGCCCAACGGGTCTGGGGTTTTTTGGCTTAGTACTGGTCCGCCCAACGCGTCTGGAAGGTTCGTTTATTTTTGTAAAGTACTGATTTGCCCAACGGGTCTGGGCGGGTTCGGTTTTTTTCACGTACTGGTTCGCCTAACGGGCCCGGGGGGGTTTGGCTTAGTACTGCCTCGCCCAACGGGCCTGGAGGGCGTTTGGATTTTTTCAAGTACTGGTTCGCCCAACGGGTCTGGGGGGTTCATTTTTTTTCAAGTACTGGTCTGCCCAACGGGCCCGGGGGGGTTTGGTTTAGTACTGCCTCGCCCAACGGGCCTGGAGGGGTTTCGGATTCGTTTTCAAGTACTGGTTCGCCGGCCTGGAGGGTTTCGGATTCGTTTTCAAGTACTGGTTCGCCCAACGGGTCTGGGGGTTTCATTTTTTTTTCAAGTACTGGTCTGCCCAACGGGCCCGGGAGGACACGGCGGCCTCGGCGCTGCTGCTGAAGCACGAGTTCTCCTCGACGGAGGGGCCGACGACGTCACGCTGGCCACCCTGGGCGAGGTGCTGCTGGAGCCCACGCTCACCACGCTAGGCAACTTCCTGGTGCGCTCCAACAGCCAGAGCGCCTTCGCCTGGAACATGTGCGCACCTACACGCTGACGCCGGGGAGACGCTACTCCTTCGGCTGCCGGTACCGGCTGGGCACGGCCTCCAACTTGGTGATGTACGTCAGCGCGGCCGACAACGACTACGTGGGCGTCACCGGCACCTTCCTCGGCACGCCCTCGCAGGGTGTCTGGAGCACGGCGCGCCTGGACTTCTCGGTGCCGCCGGGCGGAGTCGCGAAGCTGCACTTCGGAGCCTTCGGAGGCTCGATCCCCGGGCTGGCGCAGCAGTCGGCGGGCACGCTGGACCTGTACAGCATGCAGATCAGGGCCAGCGCCTTCGAGGGAGAGTCGGTCTCAGTAACGGACCTGCTGGCGGACTCGCTGGCCCTCACGGGCTCGGCCACGCTGGACGGGCGCACCGCGCAGGGCAACGTGGGCTGCGACCAGCTGCTGTGCAACGACGTGAACTGCACCGACGTGTTCACCACGGGCGTGGACGCCTCGGGCGCCATTTCCTGCGCAGCGCTCACAGCCGGCACCGTCGCCGGAGCCACGCTGACGTCCACCGGCGCCGTGTCGGGCAGCTCGCTGAGCATCAGCGGGGCGGCCAGCGTGGGCCTGCTGAGCTCGGCCACCGGAATCACCGGCAGCACTCTCACCATCAACAACACGGCCAACGCCGGGAACTTCACCACGGTGGGCGACGTGTCCACGGGGACACTGACGGCCTCGGGCGCAGACCGCGGCGAGCTTCGCGGCCACCGGGGCGCTCACGGGCGCCACGCTGACCATCACCGGGGCGGCCTCCGCGGGCCCGCTGGACTGCGAGAGCTTGGACTGCACCTTCACGGCCACGAGCGGCGGAGTGTCGACTGGCAGCGTGGTGTGCGGCGAGTGACGAGCTCGGGCACGGTCTCCGCGCCGCAGCTCTTCGCCTCCAACACGCTCACCGTGACCAACACCTCAAAACAAAATAAACCCCTTCGACTTCTCGGACGAATTACTTCCTTCTTCTTATAGAGGGGGTTTCCAAATGGCTTATATTCTACCTGAGAGGCTTCTAGCACTCGTCCGTCCAGCATTTGACCTCGTCCTGCGAAGGATTCGAAGTCTAAAACGCTGCGCGCAGGCGTGTGGCTGCAAAATAGAGACCCCTAGATATGCTTGCAATTTGGCTCCAGGTTGCATTTCAAGCGAGCCAACCTTTGCAGGGCTAAGAAAAAAACAAAAAAAAAAAGAAAACAAGGGGTCCCAAAAAAAGGGGTCCCCGAAAAAAAGGGAAAAGGGGTTTCCTTTGGCAAAGCTTGCATCGCTTGAAATGCAACCTGGAGCCAAATTGCAGCGCATATCTAGGGGTCTCTATTTTGCAGCCACACGCCTGCACGCAGCGTTTTAGACTTCGAATCCTTCGCAGGACGAGGTCAAATGCTGGACGGACGAGTGCTAGAAGCCTCTCAGGTAGAATATAAACCATTTGGAAAACCCCCTCTACAGAGAGAGGTTCACGCCACTTGCCTGGCACAGAAGCCTCCTGGCCGCGCCTGCCCGGCATTGAAGCCGCGCCAAGCCGCTGAACCCCCACTCTTCCCCGCGTCCTTGCTATACGTGCTATATGTGCTATATCTTACACGCCAAGCCGCTGAACCCCCACTCCCCCGCGTCCTTGCTATATGTACTATATGTGCTATATCTTACACGCCAAGCCGCTGAACCCCCACTCTCCCCCGCGTCCATGCTATATGTGCTATATGTGCTATATGGGTCTTACACGCCAAGCCGCTGAACCCCCACTCTCCCCCAGCTCCTTGCTATATGTACTATATGTGCGATATACTCTGTACGCGCGAAATCTGTACTATATATGCTATATAGGGCCATATAGCACATATAGCACATATAGCATGGACCCGGGGGAGAGTGGATGTTCAGTGGCTTGCCTTGTAAGAGCCATATAGCACATATAGCACGTATAGCAAGGAATCCGGGGAGAGTGGATGTTCAGTGGCTTGCCTTGTAAGAGCCATATAGCACATATAGCACGTATAGCAAGGAAGCCGGGGTGAGTGGATGTTCGGCGGGTTGCCGCGCCCTGCGTAGCCTGCCTGCCGCGCCTGCCTGCGTAGACGCCAGCGCCGCATTTTGCATGGTTTTTGCATGGTTTTTGCATGGTTTTTGCATGTGGAACAGCTTGTTTTTTGCATGGTTTTGGCATGACATGGTTTTGGCATGACATGATTTTGCACGACATGATTTTGCATGACAGGATTTTGCATGACATGATTTTGCATGGCATGATTTTGCATGGTTTTTGCACGTTTTTTCGCACGGTGTTGCATGTTGCACGTCTTTTCGCATGACATGTGCATGTGGCTCAACCCCGTGCCCCCTCCCGGTTTTTTTTTCCTGTCAGGCCGTCCGTTAGGTTCATCCTGGAGCTGAACTTCTGCGAGGCAGGGCAGTGCCGAGCGGGCACTTAACTAGCAGTGCCGAGCGGGCACTAGTAACTAGATGTGCCGAGCGGGCACGTGCCGAGCAGGCACCCCAGTGCCGAGCGGGCACTAGTAGGAACCCCGGTGCCGAGCTGGCACCGTGGAGGGGGTGCAGTGCCGAGCGGGCACTAGAGAGACCATCACGATCTTGATGGCCGTCTTGGCGTCCACCACGGCGATGGGGCGGCATCCACGACCTGGGAACTTGAACTGGGTACTGGCTGTACCAAGTTCCGGAAAGGCTTCGCAAAGCAAAATGTCGAAGTTGTCGGCTTAGACGACCGTGAAAAAAATTTTTCCAGTTGTCCTGTGGGGGACAACTGCCTTCGGCGAACCTGCCCGGCATTGAAGCCCCCGGCGCGCCTGCCCGGCATCGAAGCCTGAGCCCAGGATTTTATTTATTTTTCGAAACTGTCGTCTAACCCGACAGTTTCGGCGAACCTGCCCGAAAACCCCATCACCGGGCCAGCGCCGGAGGTCCGTCAGCGAGGCTGTCCTCGCGGGTGCCACTGACAGAGTGTTTTTTACCACTCACACACCCTGCCGTCAATCCTGTCGTGAGCACAGGATTGCCCCTTCAATCCTGCTGTGGCAACAGGATTGCTTCCCCCAATCCTGCGCTGACAACAGGAATGCCCCGGTGCATCACCAGCAGCTCGGGCTTGGAACTGTTCTTCCCCGAGCACAGGCTTGTGATGGAGTCGGCCCCGCTGTAGAGCTCCCGGGCCTCGGGCACGTCGTTGACGCTGACGACGACGGGCAGGCCGCTCGCGAAGAGTGCGTCTCGCAGCTCCGTGTGAAAGACCAGGTCGTGGCCCCCTCTCGTACCGTAGTAGTTCATGCTGCGGCCGGGGAAAATGTAAGGAGGGTCAGCGTAGATGCACTGGTGCGCCAGGCAGGGCAGAGCGCGTAGATAGGCCAGCGCGTCCTGGTGCCGCACGGTCACGTTGCAGGGTGGCTGCTGGAGGCGCCGCACGCTGCTCAGTGCCAGCGGCCGCTGCTGTGCGAAGGAGCCCCACTTTCCCGAGACGCTGTTGCGCAGCAGGACGTACGCGCAGGCGGCCCGGCGCCCGGCACGGCCTCTCAGCGCGCCCGGCAGAAGGTGCCCGGAGTAGAAGCGCCTGTCCACCCTGCGCCCCACCAGGCGCAGCAAGGAGCGCCGGAAGACCGGGTCTCGCCTCAAGTAGCAGCGGTGCAGGTTTGCGACGGGCTCGAAGGCGTCGACGCCGCGCACCTCCAGGCCCGGGCGCCGGGCGGCGAGGTAGTACTCCAGCTTTCCAGAACCGAAGAAGGGAGAGTGAAGCACGGCGACGTCCCCAGCAGCCGGTCCATGTGAGGAGCTAACCACGCCTTACTTCCAAAGTACTTCAGCTGCATACCAGCCCTTTGGTTTTATCCCAGAAAACGCTGGAAGCGCAGTGCTGTACAGCACTACGCCCCCAGACTCGCCGCCCGGATTGCGCGGAAAACACCGTCAGTGCGTCGGTACACACCGATGCACTCCCGGACTCGCCGCCCGGCTTCCCGGCTTCGAATTTGGCAAGTAACGCAAAGGAACGTCATGGGGAAGATCAAGCTTTTCCCCACGCCAGAATACAGCAGCAAACAATCCTCGGACCCCGTGGTGCCACTGGTTCCGTGCACGGGCATTTTCCTCGGGCCATCAAAATCGGGCAAAACCGTGACTTTGATCAGCCTGATTCTGGAGCAGTATCGCGGCGTGTTTGAGAGAATCTACATCTTCAGTCCTTCGATTGGGATCGACGATGGCTGGATCCCCGTCAAGAAGTATATCGAGGAGGACTTGGGGGTGAACACCGAACGAGAGCAAGCCTACTGGGAGGACTGGGACGAGGCGGCGCTGCGGCGCATCATCCAGCAGCAGCGCAAGATCACCAAGGCGTCCAAGAAGTTGGAGATGAAGAAACTGTATCAGGTGCTGGTCATCCTGGACGATGTAGCGGACATGCCGCAATTGCATAAACCAAACGGCGCCCTGGACACTCTCTTCATCCGCGGTCGGCACATGCAAATATCAACGTGGGTATCGTCCCAGAAGCTGAGACTAATCAGCGCAGCCGTGCGGGTCAACCAGCAATTCCTCTGCTGCTGGAGGCTGCGCAACCAGCACGAGCTGGACGCCGTGGTGGAGGAGCTCAGCGCCCTGCTGCCAAAGGAGCAGCTCTACCAGTTGTACGAGCAGGCGACGCGGGAACCTTACAGCTTCCTTTTCGTCTACTACCTGAAGCCGAGGAATGAAATGTTCTTCAAGCGCTATGAAGAGCGTTTCGCATTGGAAAGAGAAGCCGATGGGAGCGGCGCTCAGCTTCCTGGGCCAGAAGCTGTTCGCTAGCTCCACACTGATCAGCGCACGGTGCGAGAATATCTCCTGCTGCACCTCCGTCGCAGCCGTCCACCCGCCCTCATCCGTCGGACGGGCGGGTTCCTAAAGAAAAGGATGACGACGATCTACGTGGACAGCCGCAAGAGAGTGGCCGGCTCGGACAGCGACTTTGAGGTGGACCTGGGAGAGTCCCTGCACTTGCAGAGCGACGCCCGGCTCGCCGTCTACAAGATCCGCCTGGCCGACAGCTTTTTGTCCACGGACCGGGGCCGCTACCTCTACTGGGTTGATGCCGCGCTGGGCACGCTGAACTGGGCGCTCCTTCCGGAGGGCGCGTACACTGGCGCACGGCTGGCGGCCTGGATCAGCTCCAACTTCGCTACTGCCACGTACAGCGAAACCACGAACCGCCTGAGCGTAGCCTACGACGGCAACCGGCTGATCCTGAACGACCTGGAGCTGCGGCAGCAATTCCCAGATGCCGCGGACTACCCTGCCGCGCCGCCCGCCTCTCCCACCAAGCCCTTCAGCGTGGACCACATGCTGGGCCCGAGCTTCGTCTCCGGCGGGCAGCAGGTTTTCGAGTTCGTCCGGATGATGGCGCACAACGAGGTCTACCTGCGCTGCGCCCAGCTGGCCAACGCCAGCAGTGTGCTGGGCAACCTGGGCGACGACATCCTCTCCAAGATCACGCTGAAGAGCGGAGTGGGCACCATTGTGGAGACGGGCTCAGACGACGGGCACTTCATGGCCCTCAGGGGCCCGGTTACCCTGAGGCACATGCGCTTCCGCCCGACCGACCTGGACGGCAACGTCGTCCGGCTTCGCGGGTCGTCTTTGTCGTTCGTGTTGTATCTTGACCACGTATAATAAATGGAGCCAACCGAACAAGAGGCACAAGAGGTGCAAGAGGCGCACGCTGCGCCGGAACACGCTGCGCCACACGCTGCGCCGCACGCTGCGCCGGCAGAACCGAAACGGCGGGGCAGGCCCCCTGGGAGCAAGAACAAACCGAAGCAGGACGTGCCTACTGAGCCGGCTGCTCCAAAGCGCAAGCCAAAGCCGGTTGAGACGCCGGAGGCTCCGGCTGAGGCACCGGCTGAGGCACCACCAGCGGCACCACCAGAGGCGCCTCAGCTCACAAGAGAGCAGCAGCGCGCCCTGCGCATGCTGGAGAGGCAGTCCGCTTATGACCGGCTGACCACAGGCGCAAGCGTACTGGTATAAAAGCAAGATGATGACGATTGAACCTCGCAACGAGCCGCGGATGCTCCGGTGGTTTCGCAAAACGTACCCCAGCTACAACTTGCAGCCGCTGCTGCTGAAGCGCTACCGAGAACGGGAGGAGGCGCGGGCCTTCAACAACTGGCTGGGCGAGCGCAGGCAGGCGCAGGAGGGGCAGCGGCACCTGGACGACGTGAGCCGGCTGACGGAGGCCGTGCACCGCCAGGTACCCAGCTGCGCTACGCGCGGGCCGAGCGCCGGGGCGTGGAACGGGCGGCGGACGAAGTTGCGCAACAGTAAATGAAGACGCTCCGGGCGCACGGCTTCAACCAGCGCCCGCGCTTTGAGCAGGTGGTGGGCTACCTAGAGCGGAACGAGCCGCTACCCCTGGACCAGCCGGACCGCAAGGCCACCTCGTTCATCACAAGCCACTTCTACCTGGACGATTTTGTGCAGTCCAGCGAGGACCCCAACCCGCAGCCTCTGCAGCACACGCCCCTGCAGGCAATTACCGAGGAAGGCTTCCGCACTCCCGCAGAGGCCACGGACGAGGACGTGCGCCTTGCGCGGAGGTACCAAGGGTACGGCGGAACCCGCTTTGTTGAAGACGACCTGGCGGGAGACCCCGAGGCCGGCGCGCTGGCCAGCAACGGGCAGGGGCCGCCCTCCATCACGGACCGCCTGCGCAGCACTGCAGACGGCGCGCAGGCGGCAGCGGACCTCATAGGCGCAGGGGCCGCGGGACTGGCAGCCGCGCAGGCCTTCCGCTCTCAGCTGCCCCCGGACGCGGCTGAGTACGTGCGCCTGAACGTGCTGCCCCGTCCGGGCCCGGCGCAGCCGCCTCCGCAGATCATAGGCCGGCCCAGTGACGTGGAGCGCCTCCTGGACGAGGCGGGGCAGCGCGCGCAGGAGGTGGAGCGGGGCGCGGCGCAGGCCGTTGAGGAGACGGCGGTCGTGGCTGCGGAGGAGGGCGAGGTTGCCGTTGCCGCCGAGGGCGTGGGCGGAGCCTTCGGGTACCTGGGGGGCCTGGCGGAAGGAGCGGCAGCCCTGGCGCCCACCGCGGGCGAGGTTGCTGGAACGTTGGCTGGCGTGGCGGGAGTTGGCGCGGCGGCAACGGCGGGGCTGGCCGTGGGCATTGCGGGCGGCGCAGCCTACGGCCTGGCCCGCGGCACGGGCTGGGTCCTCGAGAACACGCTCTTCCGGCCCCAGCAGGGCAGCGAGGACGCCGCCGTGCAGGACGTGCGGTCCGCCAACAACATGAACGACGCCACTCAGCCCCAGCACTTCTCGCTGCGCTCAGGCAGCAGCACTTCAGGCAGCCCCGCAAGCAGCCGCGCCTCCTCGCAGTCCGGCTTCCGCGTTCAGGCGCAGTCCAACAACACGCCGCGCCCCTTCTCCTGGGGCCTGAGCCCCGTGGCTCTGCCCCAGTCCCAGCCGAGCTCGCGGGCGAGCTCCAGTTCACGCCGGAGCCTGCCTCCGCCCAGCTTTGACCAGCTGGCGCGAGACATTGAGGCTGCTTAAAAAAAAAATAAAAACCCTCCTCCTCGGGGAGAGTTTATTTTTGCACGGTTTTGCGCTGCAAAATCCATTACTCTAGTCCGTACATCTATGTACAGACCGGAGTAATAGCTTTTGCGCGGTTTTGGGCTGAAAAAAAAGCCATTAGCCCAGGCCGTACACACATGTACACCCTGGGCTAATAGCTCGTTTTGCACGGTTTTGCGCTGAAAAATGCCATTCTTCCAGTGTCTATATTGATATAGGCACTGGAAGAATAGTTTTTTCCTTCGCCGTACGAGTCAAAATGCGTGTATATAAACAAGCATGGAGGTAGTCACCGCCGGAGCCCAGGATGAGCTGATGCAGAGCCTGGACTACAAGCTGAAAACAAGCAACACAAGCTACGTGACGGCGCGGCATGACGTGCAGTACTTCCCCAGCTCGCTGAGCTCCTTCTCCCCCACAACCTCTAGGGTTTGCCGCATCCCGCTCACCAGCGGCACGTCCTTCATCGACCCCGAGTCCATCAAGATCGCCTTCCGCGTCAGGAACACGGACGGCACCAACCCGCTGGCCCCGGCCCCGCCCAACCCCGCCTGCTTCGTCCAAATCCAAGACTCTCGATACTGGATTCACTGCGCGAATCTTGCCCTATGACCTCCTGGACAGCGTGCCGCCGGCACACGCACGACATCAATCTTTTTATCTGGCCCGCACAACCCCCGATGACCGTGTAGCTGAGGTACGCTACTGTGCCTGTAGAGTGGCTAAAGGAGATGCAGCGCGCTAGAACCGTAACTCAACGGCCATGCGTAGGGTTTTTGTTGCGACGCCAATATTTATCGTGAGCTAATTGCAACCTACCGACGCCCCATCGCATATCGCTGACTCGCTATAGCGGCCTGCTTCAGACCAACATAGGTCCTCTGGAGAGCCCGTGACAGACGCTCCGACGACGGTTGTGCCTGCGCACTCAACTAACCCTACGGTGTGAGGGCATTTCCGCCTCTTATTTGTCTCGCGTACAGGGAAGAGCTGCTGCCGCCGAGCTGAACTGGTGATAGAAATTTGAGTTTGCGGACGCCCCCACTGCGCTGTGGTCCGAGAACGCCGGGGCGCACCCGGCGGGGGGCCACGCTGAGCACCGACTTCGAGATCCAGAACTTCCGAGTTCTGGCCTCCCAGGTCGTCCTGGACTCTGCGCTGGTGGAGTCCTTCAACCGCGTGCTCCTCTCAGGAAGGTCCCTGGTGTTCAGCTACCCCACGGTGCACACGCAGCAGTTCAGCGTCCCGAACGGTGTGGCGGAGCACAACGTCACCGTGGCGCGCGCCTTCACGAAACTCATGGGAGCGTTCGTGACCTTCTGGGACAACGACGCTGGCTCTAAGATCCACCTGCTGGCCAACCCGGGGCAGGACGTGGCCCCCATCGGCGCGGCCAGGCAGGAGGACAGCCTCCTGGAATCGCAGATGCAGCTGGGCAGCCTGCAGTACCCTCACAACCCCATGAAGGGAGCCTCGGAGCACTTCCACTTCCTCTCCGTCCTCGCGGGCACCTACGACGACACGGTGCGCAACAGCGACATCGGCCGCGTGGGCTACCTGCGCCACAGCTTCATTGCCGGCTTTCCCACCGAGCGCGTGCCCAAGATGCCGCTGAGTGGCGTCAGCACCCGCTCGGGCGACCTTGCCCGGTTCACCTTCAAGGGCCTGGACGGCACGATGACGGACCTGTTCATTCATTTGGTGGCCTACCAGCTGGTGACGCTCTCCGGCACGGGCGTTTCCGTGCTTGACTAAGGCCCGGTGTCGCTCTTCACCATTTTTGGTGTTTAGTGACACCGCTTCTGAATGCGCCCAAAAAACGAAGGCGGGGGGTGCCCCTCTTCGCCATTTTGGTGTTTAGTGGCACCGCTTCCCAAAAACGAGAAAAAAGGCGGGGGTGCCCCTCTTCACCATTTTTGGTGTTTAGTGGCACCGCCCAAAACACATGCAAAAACATGGAAAAATTGGCATTTTCCAGGCCCCTTGGAGGAAGCCTAGTCCGGAATGCTCAGCCGCTCCGCAAGCTCCTCCGTGGCCGCGCGCGCAATCTCCTCGCACAGCGCAGCAGGAACGCTGTAGAGCAGCTCGCGTGTTTGGCTGACCCTCTCGTACTGCCCCTCCATCAGCCGCGGCCCCCGCTGCGCGGCCCGGAGGTGCCTGCCGTCCTGCCACGCCTCGCAGCGGCTGCCGGGCTTGCACAGACCTCGCCTCGGCCTCCAGCGCATGTTGGTCCACAGCCGCGTCTGCTTCCTGTACAGAGTTCCGTACTTGCAGTATGTCACGTCCACGCTCCATGAACGGGCGGGTCTTCAGCAGCCCGGTGGCCGGGTTCTCTATGACCCACATCAAGGGGTCAAAGTGCGCAATGATCTCAAGGGCACCAGCGCGTCACCCTCCAGGAGCCGCCGCGGGCGCGTCGTCAGCGCGCGGCTGTATTCCGTGCAGACGGGGCTGGCCCAGACCATGTCGAAGTGCCCCGGAAACGTAGTGTAGTCCCAGCTCCGGATGTCGCACAGGATGGTGGGCTCAAATTTCGACACGATGTCCAGGGAGACGCCCTCCCAGCCCGCCGCCTCGAAGGCCCTGCCCACCGACTTGGTGCCGCAGAAAAGCTCCAGGAGTCTCGGCATTTTTAAAGAGCAAGATCACCGCCACTGCGACGACCAAGAAAACTCGCACGTTCATCGGACCGGACTTTTTTCCTACGGATAAAAAAAGGAGCCGAGCAATGAAGCTTGCACTCGGGCTGGACGTTCAGACCAATGCCAAGGGGGGAAAGTTCATGTCCATAGAGGACTCCCATCAGGGCGCGCTGGTGTGCAAGGCGGACGTGGAGGTGCTGTGGGAGCCCGGCAACTTCCAGGACGACGGGGCCAAGAGGGTGGGCGTGTGCTTTGCGAGCAACACCGACCTGGAGCTGTGGACGGAGGGGTGGAGCAGGGCGTCATCGACAACATGATCGTCTTCCAGAAGCCCTTTCCGGGGGCCGCCCGCACCGAGCTTGAGAGCCAGCTGCAGCGCGCCGTCAAGGTGAGCGCCAAGGGCAAGCACGTGAAGTGCAAGATGGACTTGGAGCGCTGCCTCTTCTGGGACCCCGCCGGCAACCGCGTGCCGCGCCCCGCGGAGTTCGCGCGCCGCAGGGGCCGCGCGCTTGTGGAGGCCCGGCACGTGTGGCTGATGGGCAGGCAGTGGGGCGTGCTCTTCGAGGTGCGACACCTCATGCTGGAGCCCCTGGAGGCGCCGTGCTGCCCGTTCTAGGCCTCCAGCAGCTCGGAGCTCGTGGCCCTTGACGCGCCCACGTACAGGTGGCACAGCGTGAGGTGGCAGGACTCCAGGTCCAGGCGGACGCGGTTGTGGAGGGTGAGCCCCTGGCAGCTGGCGTAGGTAACTGCGTGGCTGGGCCGGGTGGCCCGCAACAGCTCCTGGTTCTTCAGCCGCATGCCGTTGTCCAGCCTCACTCCGTCCGGCTCCACTTCCGCCACGGCCACAAAGACGCCCTTGGGTATCTTTCCGCCGGCCCCCATGAGGCGCAGCCCCGGCCACACCCTCATGCTCTGCGGGCTGTTTTGTGTTTGGCTACACCCATTTGTTGCTTGACAACAACCCAAATCTATGTGGATGACTTGTGTCTCCAATTGGAGCAGCTTTGAGGCCTCCGGCGCCAGGGCGCGGTTCGCCGCTGCGTTCACGGCCATGCGCTTGCTGTGGCTGATGACCAGCGTGGTGTCCGGCCACCCGGGCTGGGAGGGGAAGAGCTCCTTCAGCCTCGCCTTGGCCTGCTCCAGCGTGGGGCACGCCTCCTCGCCGACCCGCAGCCACTTCACGAAGTTGAAGATGCCGGGGTCGGAGCGCATGTCCTCCGTGAGCTCGTGCCTGTGCCCGCCGGCCAGGTCGCGGATGAGCTGGCTGTGCTCCAACGGCGCGCTGATGGGCCGCCCGGCCCAGGAGTCCAGCACTGCCGGCAACTGCCGGAAGTCTCCCAGCAGCAGGAACTTCACGTCGGCGTTCAGCCCCACGCAGGCCAGGTCCGCCCAGAGCGCCATGTCCAGCTGCGTGATCTCCTCCACCACCATCCAGTCCAGCTTTTGCGCGCTGCCGCCGCGCACGTACCTGCGCACCCAGTGGTCGGCCGTCTGCGCCCCCAGGCCCAGGTTCTGCGCGGAGCAGTGCGTCTTTGAGACGAGGTGCACCGCCTCGCCCAGCTCTCGCAGCCTCGCAACAATGGTGCGGGCCAGGTGCGTCTTTCCGGTGCCCGGCAGGCCCGTGAGCAGCAGGGAGTTGCCCGCCAGGCAGTGGCCCACGGGGTCGTCCACCCCGTTCCACCTCCGTTGTTTGGGGCGCTCCGCCTCCATGCGCGGCGCCCGGCTGCTGCCCAGCAACGGCTTCGTCTCTTCTACGCGGTAGACGGGCGCGCCGTCCGGGTGGCGCAGCGCCTCCAGCGCCCGCAGCCGCTCCGTGAAGCGCTTCGGCAGCCGCTGCGTCAGCAAGCAGTCCGTCTTCACCTGCGCCAGGTAGCGCGGCGGCGCGTCCAGGATGCGCCGGGCCTTGGCCACCATGCAGTGCTCAAAGCCCAGCACCGCGTCGTGGATGGGGCGGTAGGTGCCGTTGCTCAGCAGCCTCCGCGCGTAGACGAAGTCCCACACCATGCCCCCCTTGTAGGCGAAGGCCTGAGAGAAGTCCGCGCCCGCGCCGTCCAGCTCGCTGCTGCTGCTGCGCACGCTGTAGACCACCTCCGTGCTGCGCGCCCACAGGCCTAACATCGCGTTCACGCTGAGCTTGGCCATGTGCTCCTCGCCTTCGGGCCACGCGGCGTCCATGCGCTCCAGCGCGCGCCGCAGCGTCGCCGCGCCCACGTGGCTCCGCGCGGAGATGCCCAACACGATGTGGTCCCAGCGGCAGACGCCCAGGTCCAGCATCGCGGCCAGCGAAACCTTCGGGTACCAGCCGGGCCCCACGTACGGCAACAGGTTCAGGCAGGACTGCCTCGCTTCGCAGCAGCCCTCCACAAAGCCCAGGTCCGGCAGCGCGCCGTCCACGGGCTCAACGCCGTCCGCCGGGCACAGGATGGGCAGGGGGAAGGGGGCGTTGGCCAGCCCGTTGCGCCTGCAGCGCACCACGTCCACGCCGACGTACGTGCTGTCCTTTGCGCACGTCTGCGCCTCAAAAACCAGACGAGGCAGCTTGGGGCTCCGGGCGTACTCCATGACGCCGGGGGCCACGCGGCTCTCCAAACTCGTGGGCTGCGCGCTCTCTCTCAGCGTCTTCTCGCTGTGGCAGTCGCCGCACAGCGCCTGCAAAATCTGCACGCTGCCCGCAAAGGCCTGCCTCACCGGCACCACGGGGTCCAGCTCGCAGGTGCCGGCCGTCAGCCCGCAGCCGCACAGCGCGCACTTGCCGTCCTGCGCGGCCAGGGTCTTCTGCCTCTCCGCCGCGCCGGGCACTTCCCGCTTCGCCTTCAGCAGCTTCAAAAAAATCTCGTGCGCCAAGCCGGCCAGGCGCTGGCCCCTGTACTCCAGCCCCAGCGCCTCGCACCACCTCCGCAGCACCTCGTGCTCCTCCGGCAGCTCTCGGATCCTGGTGCCCCGCCTCAGCCTCAGCCCGCAGTACTGCGCCGGGCTGCTGATGGCCACCTTGTGGCTCTCGCCGACGGCCATGAGCTGGCGCCGCGCCTCCCGCAGGTCCTCGCACCAGAACAGCCCCGGCTGCACGTCCGCGGCGTCAAAGCGCCTCCACTCTTGGATGGGCGGCAGGGTCTGCCTCGCCTCGCCCCGGTAGAGCACGCGCGCCTGCCGCTCCAGCACCCGCTTCACGGCCCTGTACATGTAGCAGTGCCCGTCGAAGGCCCAGAAGCAAACGGTGCGGTGCTCCTTCAGCGCCGGGTCGTAGCTGTCCACCAGGTCGCCCTGCGAGCTCAGCACGCGCATCGGGGCGTTGCGCCACACGCAGACCCCCCCCCCCACCCCGTGGGGGGGGGGCCCCCCCCCCCACCCCTGCCCCAACCACACAACAAATTAAAGGTAAAAAATAGCCTGTTTCTCTAGAAAAGCTCGCGGAGATGCCGACGCCTCCAGTCGTGGCGCAGCATGGCGTCAAAGTCGGCGCGCACCTCCTCCACGCTCAGCTGCAGCAGCTCGGCCAGCTGCCGGGGCACGCAGAGCGGCTTGTCCTCGAAGGCGCTCGGCAGCACGTCCTCCTCGCAGGGCAGCTGAAGCTCACGCTCCTCAGGCCCCTCATGCGCTGGCGCAGGAGCGTCTCCACCTCGGTCCTGGAGTTCCTGTAGTGCGTGCTCTGGGTGCTGACCACCCAGTGCCCCTCAGGGTCCAGGAAGTAGGTCTCGTCCGAGAGCTGCAGGATGGGGCCGCCCGGGTCCAGCGAGGCCTCCACTTGTTGCCTGACCCGCTGCGCCACCTGCTCCTCCGTGAGGTGGGCCGGGTGCCTCGTGGCCCCGCCCAGCTCGTTCACCGGCAGCCAGTCCCTGCGCTCGTCGTTCCGCCCGCTGCGCCGCCTGCCCCGGATGATCACCGGCACGTGGACCAGGTACTCGTAGTACTTGTCGCGGAAGAAGCCCTTGCCCAGCTTGGTCAGCCGGTGATCTCCGCCCTGCAGGGAGCGCACGAGCTTCTTCTGCCCGTTGCGCAGCAGGATGTAGTCGTTGGGCCCCTCGCGGATGAGGGGCTGGTTGTAGTCGAAGTCCTTGCGGGGAGGCCGCAGGCCCAGGTGGGAGTAGTAGTGCTGGCCCGCCCGGGTCAGCTGCCCGTCCGCGCGCGAGAGCAGCGCGTAGGCCCCCGGGCCGCGCCGCAGGTTCAGCACGACGGCACCATCCGCCCCCGTGCGAGCCCGGGCGCCGCCGTCCGCGGCCCCGTGATCTGCTGTCGTTGTCTCGCCCAACTTGCCATTCTTTTTTTACGGGCCCAGTTTTTTTTTGGTGGGCCGCGCATTCTCCCCGATACCTGCACGTATGGCCGGGGAGCTTTTTTTACACGGTTTTGCGCTACAAAATGCTATTCTTCTCGTCCGTATGTCTATATACGGACGAGAAGAATAACTCGTTTTGCACGATTTTGCATGGGTTTTGCATGACATGATTTTGCATGGTTTTGCATGGTGTTGCATGATTTTGCTTGATTGTGCTTGGCATGTACCCACCAAACCCCGAAGTTTTTTTCATTCCCTGTCAGGCTGCCGTGCGTGTGAGGTGGCGAAGCAACTGCGGGGGGTCTGGCGCTGGGGCTGGGGGGGTGGGCAGTGCCGAGCAGGCACTTAGGAGTGCCGAGCAGGCACTGTAGGACGTGCCGAGCAGGCACTTAGGAGTGCCGAACAGGCACTGTAGGACGTGCCGAGCAGGCACAGTGCCGAACAGGCACGTGTAGGTAGATGTGCCGAGCAGGCACTTAGGTACTGGTTCGCCCAACGACCCTTAGTAGACCGCTCATGTGAGTCATGGCCCCGGGTTTGGTTTAGTACTGGTCCGCCCAACCCGCGCTCGATCCTGGTTCGCCCAACCTCATTTTGATACTGGCTCGCCCAACTGGGCCTGTTTTTTGTGTGTTTTTTGCACGCTTTTGGGATTGCACCCTGATTGCACCCTTCAGCCGGTTGACTTTTTTGCTAATTTTTCTGCTTGATTATGGGATCCGTTTTTTTTTTCAAGTACTGGCTCGCCCAGCAGGCCCGGGTTTTTTGGCTTAGTACTGGTCTGCCCAACGGGTTTGGGGGCTGTCGGTTTTTAAGTACTGCCTCGCCCATGGTGGAGTTGGGCTGGGTACTGGTCCGCCCAACGGGTCTGTCAGGTTTTGGCTTAGTACTGGTCTGCCCAACGGGCCCGGGGGGTTCGTTTTTCAATGGTTCGCCCAACGGGTCTGGAGGGGTTTCGTTTTTCAATGGTCTGCCCAACGGGCCCGGGGGGTTCGTTTTTCAATGGTTCGCCCAACGCGCCTGGAGGGGTTTCGTTTTCAATGGTCTGCCCAACGGGTCTGGAGGGGGTTTCGTTTTTCAATGGTCTGCCCAACGGGTCTGGAGGGGGTTTCGTTTTTCAATGGTCTGCCCAACGGGTCTGGAGGGGGTTTCGTTTTTCAGTAGTTCGCCCAACGTCTCAGATTTCGACATGTGGCGGCACGCCAACCCGCTGAACTCCCACACTGCCCGGGCTCCTTGCTATCTGTGCTATATGTGCTATATGGGTCTTACACGCCAACCCGCTGAACTCCCACACTGCCCGGGCTCCTTGCTATATGTGCTATATGTGCTATATGGGTCTTACACGCCAACCAGCAGAGCTGTATACTATACACATAGCATCTCAACATGTGCCAAATATGCATTGTATAGCACATATACTCCAGATTTTCGCGCGTACAGAATAATATAGCACATATAGTACATATAGCAAGGAGCTGGGGGAGAGTGGGGGTTCAGCGGCTTGGCGTGTAAGACCCATATAGTACATATAGCACATATAGCAAGGAGCCCGGGGAATGTGGAGGTTCAGTGGGTTGGCGTGTGAGATGATACTGGTCCGCCCAACGGGTTTCCTTTTTTCCGGCAGACGAGGTGGAGGACGCCGGCAGCTACGTTTCGGATTTGTTTTTCAATGGTCCGCCCAACGGGCCCGGGGGGTTTCGGATTTTTTTTCATTGGTCCGCCCAACGGCCCCGGGGGGGATTCGTTTTTCAATGGTTCGCCCAACGGGTCTGCGGGGTAGGGGTCGGATTTTTTTTCAATGGTCCGCCCAACGGGCCCGGGAGGGGTTTCGGTTTTTTTTTTCAATGGTCCGCCCAACGGGCCCGGGGGGATTCGTTTTTCAATGGTTCGCCCAACGGGTCTGCGGGGTAAGGGTCGGTTTTTTTTTCAATGGTTCGCCCAACGGGTCTGCGGGGTAGGGGTCGGGTTTTTTTCAATGGTCCGCCCAACGGGCCCGGGGGGATTCGTTTTTCAATGGTCCGCCCAACGGGCCCGGGGGGTTTCGGAATTTTTTTTTCAATGGTCCGCCCAACGGGTCTGCGGGGTAGGGGTCGGGTTTTTTCAATGGTCCGCCCAACCGGCCGGGGAGGGGTTTCGTTTTTTTTTTTTCAATGGTCCGCCCAACGGGCCCGGGAGGGGTTTCGGTTTTTTTTTTTCAATGGTCCGCCCAACGGGTCTGCGGGGTAGGGGTCGGGTTTTTTTTCAATGGTCCGCCCAACGGGCCCGGGAGGGGTTTCGGTTATTTTTTTCAATGGTCCGCCCAACGGGCCCGGGAGGGGTTTCGGTTTTTTTTTTTCAATGGTCCGCCCAACGGGCCCGGGGGGTTTCGGTTTTTTTTTTCAATGGTCCGCCCAACGGGTCTGCGGGGTAGGGGTCGGGTTTTTTTCAATGGTCCGCCCAACGGGCCCGGGAGGGGTTTCGGTTTTTTTTTTTCAATGGTCCGCCCAACGGGTCTGCGGGGTAGGGGTCGGTTTTTTTCAATGGTTCGCCCAACGGGCCCGGGAGGGGTTTCGTTTTTCAATGGTTCGCCCAACGGGCCCGGGAGGGGTTTCGTTTTTTTTTTTCAATGTCCGCCCGAACGGGTCTGCGGGTAGGGGTCGGTGTTTTTTCAATGTCCGCCCAACGGTGCACCGGGAGGGGTTTCGTTTTTTTTTTTCAATGGTCCGCCCAACGGGCCCGGGGGGTTTCGGATTTTTTTTTTCAATGGTCCGCCCAACGGGTCTGGAGAGGTTTCGATTTTCAATGGTTCGCCCAACGGGTCTGGAGGGGTTTCGTTTTTCAATGGTTCGCCCAACGGGTCTGGAGGGGTTTCGATTTTCAATGGTCTGCCCAACGGGTCTGGAGGGGTTTCGTTTTTCAATGGTTCGCCCAACGGGTCTGGAGGGGTTTCGTTTTTCAATGGTCTGCCCAACGTCACAATTTTCGACAGGCTGCCTTGAGAGAGGAAGATCACCGCCAAGGCGGGTCAAACAATGCTAGTCGTGCACATGTTGCTTGTGACTCGAGCGCCTGCTTGCCTTGGTGCGTTCAACAAGCCAGCATGTAGCTGATTTGCTCAGTAAAAGAGACAGCCTTCACGAAACCTCCGCGATGTCCCGCTCCGAGTGCGAACGCGAGGCGCGCGATGCGGCAGCGGACCTGGTGCTGTCCGCCAGCCTTCCGCGACTTGTGAGAATGGGGAGCCGAGTGCTGGACTCGGACAAGATGCGGAAGCTGTTGGACTACAACAGCATCGGATGCAAGCAGGCTCTGCGCATCTCGATGAGCTCGTCGACGCCGAGTCGGAGCCCGTGGAGCCGGACTTCCCGCAGCAATGCTTGGAGAAGCGCCTGGATGAGTGGATGGGTCGCTGGCAAAACGCCCCGGCCACTCGTGAAGCCTCAGTCTCCGCGCCAGCCCATCCACCTGAACTTGAAGAGGAAGGCCGACCACCAGCCCGACCAGCAGCCCGAGCAGCAGGCCGAGCAGGAGGCGACCACCGTGCTCTTGCTGCCGAGGGCAGCCCGCTGTGCGCCAGACCCCGCCGCCTCGGCAGAGGACTTCATGAACAACGCCGGCGAGCTCATCTTTGAGAGCGCCGCCCACGTTGTGCTGGTCTGCGAGGAGTTCCGCCACACAGGCCCGGGCGTGCGCGAGGCAGACCTCTTGGACTGCCTGTACGAGGTGGGCGAGGAGAAGTACCAGTGCAAAGGCTGCGCTTGGGCGGCGTGGCGCCTCATGGGCCAAGCTCAGCAGATCCCTTCCGTCACGCACGCCACGCTTCAACCCGAAGAAGGGGCAAGCACGTGGGTCTTCTTCCACAAGACTGTCATGAAGCTGCTGCCCCGTCCTCCTCCGTTCACCCGCCTGTACAAGCTCGGCAAGGGCAAGTTGCACGACCTGGTGAAGCTGATGACCTGCTGCCGGGCGCAAAGGGGGACCATGAGGAGCATGACACGGTCCGAGTACGATGCCATTGTCGGAACAAAAGCGGTCGAGTTCTCGCCGCGCCGGGTCCTGAAGAAGTACGAGGAGATGACGCTGGCCGAGTTCCAGAGCCATATCATCAAGCTTGACACGATCTACCGAGGCGACAAGGCCTTGAACACCGGCAAGCGCCCGCCGACAACCGAGGACGAGTTCACGCACTTGCAGAGCAGGGGCCTCATGCAGCTCCGCAAGCAACTCCAGGAAGACCAGGTGCAGGTGGAGAGCCTGTTGGTGTCGTGCGACCGCCAGCTTTGGATGACCGACTTTGTCATCGGCGAGGGCACCGTGAACTGCTGGTGGTACAACGCCGAGGTCCACCAGAAGCAGACGATGGACTTCTTCGAGGCCTACGGGCGAGCTCGCGACGAGCGGAGGACCCTGATCTTCTACGGAGACAGCGGCAAGGGCAAAACTCCTCTGGCAAGCTGCCTGGCCGCCGTGGTAGCCCGCGAGATGGGCCTGGACGAGTTCGTGATGGTGTCCAGCCCGGACATGCTGCGATCCGCGGTGGAGCGCAACCTCCTGCGAGACGAGCGGCCTTTGCTCCTGGACGAGCTTCAGATCAGCGGCAGCAGCATCGGCGCCCAGGGCGGGGGAGTGGACACTTTGAAGCATCTGCTCGGCCTGTCACCCGATCTGGCAGCGACCATCAAATGTCGCTACCACGACGTGAAAGTGCCAGCGGAGACCTTCAGGATCATCACGGTCCAGGACCTCGCGAAACTGCACTACTGCTTGGACGACATGGCGAAGGTTCAACCTCCGGACCTCATGCTGGACGCTGGGATGACGTGGACCCCTCGCCCACTCGACAAGCTCTTCGACGCGGACACGCGCGCGGTGCTGAAGCGCTGCATCCTCGTGGAAGTGACGGCGCAGTGCGTGAAGGACGAGGTTCGCGACAAGCGAAAGATCAGATCCGAGAAGGCGGTTTCCCTGGCGGAGAGTTTGAAGACAATGTACAGCGGCCAGTAATTCCCGGACTGCAAGCGGCAGGTACAGGCCCGGTGACACAGCGGGGGCGGCCTGCCCTTTCCAGTACCAAATACCACGCAGAAGCCCGATTGAACGCACAGAAAAAAAACGCTTTGACACGAGCCCGGTTTCATTGCTTTGCATTTTGCATCGTTTCCTCAACGTAGAGCCGTGCCAGGTCTGCCGAGGATGGACCTTGCAGGAGGCGTGGGAGCGCTTTTCAATGCTATTACTGCAGGCCGTACATAAATGTACACCCTAGAGTAATAGCTTTTGCACGGTTTTGCACGGTTTTGCACGGTTCCCCAATGCCAGCCCCGTTGGAGTTTGATACTGGTCCGCCCAACCCGTTTGGTTTGCCGAGGACCCCAAACCCTAAAGGGACATTTGCACGGTTTTGCGCCACAAAAATGCTATTCTTCCAGGGTGTACATGTATGTACGGCCTGTAAGAATAGCTCGTTTTGCACGGTTTT
>CAUJNA010000758.1:0-42500 GCA_963377175.1 Effrenium voratum
CCTCCTGCCAGGCGCTCAGAGAGGCCGCGCCGGGCGCCGTGCCGCCTGCTCGTACGTCCTGCTGCGCAACAGCTTCTCGGGAAAGTGGGGCTCCTTCGCACAGCAGCGGCCACTGGCGCTGAGCAGCGTGCGGCGTCTGCAGCGGCCGCCCACAAACGTGACCGTGCGATGCCAGGACGCACTGGCCCATCTACGCGCTCTGCCCAGCCAAGCGCCGCGGCGTTGTATCTATGCCGACCCTCCCTACATCTTCCCAGGCCGCAGCATGAACTACTATGGCACGAGGAGGCGGGGGCATGACCTGGCCTTCCACTCAGAGCTCCGAGACGCGCTCTTCGCAAGCGGCCTGCCCTTCCTCCTGAGCATAAACGACGTGCCTGAAGCTTGGGAGCTCTACAGCAGGGCCGGCTCCATCACAAGGCTGTGCTCGGGCAAGAACAGCTCCAAGCCTGAGCTGCTGGTGCTGCATCAGGGCAATCCTGCTGTGGCGACAGGATTGAGTAAAGCAATCCTGGGCTGAAGACAGGATTGAAGCTCCAATCCTGCGGCCAACACAGGATTGCCAGGGCCGCACCAGGCCCGCACCAGGCCCCAATCCGACTTCGGTATGGAGCGAGGTCGGATTTTCCGACTTCGCTTTTCCAAGCCTTTTGCGCACTTTTCGGCCCCAAAGAGAGCGGTGACGAAGCGGTGACATCGCGGTGAGACCGTTTTTGGGCCAAAAAGCGCCGTTTTGGACAGGTAACGAGAGCCCATGGTGAGATGGTTTAGGCGTTGCTCTCCGTAGCGACGTTTCGGAGGTTCGATTCCTCCCGGGACCTCGGCGGGCTGACGTGTTAGAGACCGGTGACTTCGGCGGTGACGAGTTCAGCGGGCTGACGCGTTACGTGGAAGAACCTCGGCGGGCTGACGTGTTACTCGGGAGCACCTCGGCGGGCTGCCGCGTCAGACGCTGGCTGACTCTGGGCTGTGCCTCGGCGGGCTGACGTGTTAGAGACCGGTGACTTCGGCGGTGACAAGCTCAGCGGGCTGGAATTCGCAGGTTTTTCGGGGTAGAATACGGATTTCGGAGCAATGCGAACACCTGGAGCCGGTTTTCGAAGGAAAACGAGCGAATTTGGAGCCCCAGGCAGCACTTTTGACGCAGGACACGAAAAACGCACTTTTCGGAGTTCGCCGTTTTCAGCGCTTTTTGCACCCAAAACGGAGTGGTGACAAAGACCGGTGACATCGGAAAAACGTTCAGCGGGTTGAAGAATTTGGCTGTTTTGCAGGGTTTGGGGACCAAAAATCCCAAATAATTAGGTCCCTATAGGCAGCCTTTCCTTACTACTCACTTTTTCGTGTTCTTGCAGTAGTTGACTCCTTCTGCTTGATCGCGTAGCAAGTTGTTGTCGTACACATGAGCGCGTCTCCCAAGAGTCGGCTCTTGAGGAGAGGTCCCCAATGTTCGCGTTCCACGGTGGTGAAAGAGGTTCAATCGTCAACACATTCCTCAGATCGAAACCAGCGAAGCTCTCTGCACCTGAGTTCATTCGGCATGCCCTGCTACCCCAATTCGTGGCACCTGATCCCGAAGGAGGAGATACCCACTTCGGCAACACTCGCTTTGGCCCTGGATACGGTTTCTTCACAAAAATCGGTTGACCTGATGGTTGACACTATTATGCAAATCCCTGGTCAATACAGTGTGTGAATAAGTGCCGAGAGCGAGCGGAGTGAATTCTTTTAATGGCGTGTATGAACTCTGAGGTATGTAGCCCACTCAGAGTTCAAGGGCTTCCAACCCATTTCCCAACCTGCGTTGGCCGAGTTGTGGTTCTGCTTGCAATTCTGGAAGCCGGCAACCAGATTGCCCAGTGTATAAGTACGTGGGATTGTGCGCCCCCTCGGCGCTTGTGCTTTGTTGGCAACATTGGGGGAACAGGATAACCAGGATCACTGTTGCGTGGATTCACCGTTTTTTGGTAAATACGACCTTTGACCATTGACCAATGGGTTGGACCACTTTGCATGCCTTTGCCAGCCACTAATGTGAGTACTTGCAGCCAATCGGGTATAGCTTAGATACACAGGGTTCGAGGTCCAAATAAAGGAGATTCTCATGCTCGTTGCAATGATTGCGCGTTAAATTTTCACAATTCGGTTCCTGCATATTCATTCGAACCTAATGTCCTTGCACGTGTTCTTGTTGGCGGTTTTGCTTGAAGTTGCGAAGCCTAGCGCCACCCATTCTGCCGTGTTTGGTGTTGATCCGCTGTTACATCTACATGCCTTTCCGGCGATCTGCAGCTCAAAACCTTAATCCCCCCCTACCGTTACGCAGGCAGTGCGAAGGATGTATTCCCCGCTGCTGCATGCATTATTCTTCTCTGTGGCAGCCACTGCCCGGAAGTGTGATGGATCTTGCGAGGCAGGTGCCGACTTGGTACAATTACATATGGGCATCCTTCCAAACAGAAATCAAAAGGAAACCCATCATTGCTTTGTCCTTGGAGGGCCCTTTCTGAGACGACCCACAGGCCTTGCTTGCATTCGCGTATGAATCTCAAACTTATACTTGGGCGCGAAGAAACCACCTTTGGCGATTTAGTGAGTAGACACTGAATGAGGTCTCCAAATAAAAGCAAATCTTTTCATCGAGGCATGTTTCAACTCAAAGTGATGGATTTGGACACATGTGCAGGCAGCGGAGGCACGAGGGTTGCTCCAGAAGAAGGCATCTCTGGACCAGCTGGTGAATGTCATCGAACACATGCGCGAGGACGTGGCAAAGATGAGGGAGCACGAACAAGAGCGGACCAATGAGGAGAAACGCATGAAAGAGGAAGTGGACAGCATCAGAAGTTCTATGAAAGACTTTGCGGGTACTTATTTGGCCCCGGCTGGGCCTTCCTCTTCTTTGGCAAACAAAACGGCTTTGTTCCAAGGCTGCGCAGCAAAATCCCAGAAGCTTCGAATAGAGGCGCACGCAGAAAACCGAGATCAAGCTGCGGTGGCATCAGTGCACTCGGCTTGCCCAGCTGGGGAGTTGAAACTCCGCGACTACTCAGCCTCCAGCTTCGCTGAAGGCTGTTGCCCCGAAAGCAGCACCACCTGTGCTGGCTGCGCCGTGAGCAGCGCTGGCAGTTGCCAGAAGTGCGCTGGGGGCTTCTTGCTTCGAGCAGGCGAGAATGCTAGGGCAACAGGGTATCAGCCGAAACATATTTTGAACCTACCCTGAACTAGCCTCCCCAAAACCAATCGGACAGCTACCCACAACCAAAACCCACCCCTGCTGCAAGCCAACCTTCGCAAAACACAGCCTAAACTAACCACAAAAACCCTAAACTAAACAGAACAGGGGGACTTGGGTACTGCTTTTTTGCGCATTTTGAGGCTTGCAGTCTTCCCATGGGTCATCCATGTCAGTTGCACTTGATCCAACACATACAGAGGAAACATGTCGAGAACACAGTAAAACGAAAACAAACTCGAGGAAAACCACACAAACTCGAGAAAACCAAACAAACCAAAAACAACAAGAAAAAACATGGTTTAGAAACTCTTGGGTGCAAAATCATGTTGAAAGAGTTTTGGACACATTTTTTTGGTTTGTTTTGCCCCTCGAGTTTTGTTTTGCTTTTTGTTTTGTTTTTTGTTTTCCTCGAGGTTGTTTTTGTTTGTTTGGTTTTCTCGAGTTTTTTTCGTTTTCTGATTTTCGGTTTTTTTCTTGGTTTTCTGTGTCTCTGATGGGTCTACTTCTGTTCTCGGGTTTGCTTTGGGTTGTCTAGGCAAATTGGAGGAAATTACCAGCTTGTTTGTCTTTCCTTAGTAGTTTCGATTCAATTTTCAATTGAATTGTACTTAGAGTTCTACTTGCCAGGGAATCCGATTTCAAATCAGTTTCACAATACAAACTCTAATTAGTTCCTCTACAGATCCAATTAAATGTAAGAAGTCTATTTGAACTATCTAGCTTGTTTATCCTTACCAGATTTGCTTGAATCTATTCAAAATTCTAGAGTTGACTTGGACATCATTCTGTTTAAATGCTAATTCAACATATGAAATTTAATTAAACTCTAATGGAACTCATATGTTCAAATACAAATTCCGATTGAGCATCCGAGAATAATAATTCTCATTAAACTACAACTGACAACCTAGTTACTATTTAACATCTAAATCAGCATGGCATTTTGAAGTGAATTCTCATCGGAGTCCAATTTAAACTTAAAGCCTTGCAATCGATCACCTGCAAACCAATTGAAATATAATTGCACTTTTCATGGGTTTTTCCTGGTTTTTCACTCCTTTTGAGGGGCTTGAAAATTTGAACAAGCACCAAGCAGCTTGTTTCTCCTGAATACAAATCCCAATTGGAGTCCTATGTGGAAAGGACGCACTAGGTAATTCTATTTCAGAGAACAATTTTACATTGAATTCTAATTAAAGTATGCCTCAAACTTAAAGCGTGGCAGGTTAAAGCGTGTAAACCATTGAAACTGAAATCGCATTGTCCTTGCGCTTCTGGTTGTTCACTTCTTTTTGAGGGGCAGACAAATTGGCAGAAACAACAAGCTCCTTTTTCCGTACTGGACTCGATTCGAATTCTAATTCAACTACAATGCCAAACAGGAATGAAAGAAAGATGCTAAGATAATCGCAGCTACTTTGAATGAGCAGCAACACTTAGCAGCATGTTATAAAACATCGACAGTAGAGGACCCCGTTGACTGATTCAGACATCGCAGTTGCAACCACTCTTCAGCAAAGCACGCACACAACTTGCTCAATATATCAATCCTTAAAGTCACAAAAAACCATACCACAGTCCCCCAGTCTGAAACTAAAGCACCATGCATGCGCAACCTGAACTTGAAAGCCCAAACCCGAAAACATATCTAAATTGTTCCCAAACCAACTCTAAACCAGCCCAAAGCCAACCCTAAAAGAAGCCACGCAAACACAAACCCAAACCCAAACACAAGCACAAAGCACAAACACAAGCACAAACGCACACACACACACACACACACACGTGTCAAACAATCCAAAAGCCAAACGTGAGCCAACCACCGCCTAAACCCAAACACCCCTAGACCAACCCCTTGAACTGACTCAAGCTTCCCTCTTTGTCTACGAAGTGGGACACCGAGTTGTGTTCCGGAAAGAGGGCGATCAGCAGCGCTACCTGGCAAAGTAATCCTTGAGGGAGGCGGCGAAATATTCAGCAAACATAAATCACCTTTTCCACCCAACCAAAAAGGAAGCCACCATTTTGGGGGTAAGCAACGTAAACAATATGAGGCTTGCTCAGAATGGTGAACCTTACTTGAGTTGGTATTGAGCAGGAAACCAACCATTCTGGGGATCCTTCAGAGAAACACCTGTACAAGAGCTTCCCAGTTTGCATTTGGCACTGTGAGGCAAGTGTATATCCTGCGCCGACACTGTGGGCTGGGCGAGTTCGGCCGGCCTCACCTGTGCTCAGCTGCCGACCGGCGGCTGCGACGATGTTAAGGCGTGGGCGCTTGATTCTATCACATGGTTTCATTGGAAATAGTTAGGGCTTTGCCAGTAATTTGCAAAGTTCTACCAATTTCGCAATATATGGTTCACAGGCATCTGAGGAGAACTCACCTGCTCAGGGATCAGTGCTGCAGGTTTGGCTAAGCTGCTCTGATGGTGAGGTTCTGGGAACAGAACCGGAGGACTCGGGTCCCTTGAAGTGAACATGTTGACGTGTTCTCGGAATTACTTTGGAGACTAGTTGTTCCCCATCTAAAGGGGAATGTTTGGGAGGTCGCTTTCATGAGCCCAGGCGGGATATCGAAGAAAGTGAGCCTTGCTCAGGTCAAAGGCCTCAGCAGCAATGAGGCATGCTGTCAGTGCGGGGGAGGCCACGTGACGGCCACGCCATTCGCCTACGAGGCCGGGTGCTACCACCTCCACCTCACGGCTCTTTCTGAGTAGAGGATGAAAAAGCTGTCTAAGTCTATTTTGAAGTCTTGCCAGGTCCGGCACTGGGCGTTGGGAGATACCGTGTCCATGACTCCCACGCCCCGGACCGCGGAGCGCTACTCCCTGGACGAAGGCTGTGAGTTGGCGAACTACAACCTCACCATGGACGGGGCCACGGGGGTTGTCTCCTCCGTGCCAGGCGCCGTCGGTTGGGCAAGCAACTTGTCGGTTCACCGTTTCACGGGTTACATGGCCTACCACTCCCGTCTTTTGCTTGGGATATGAGGTAGGCGTTGCAGTCTTTTGTCGTGACCTTTGCTCCGACAAATCGCGGAGCCGTGCAGGTCGTGATCCGGCACAAGAGGCCTTCAGTGTCGAGTGCACAGTCACCGCGCACCAGGCGGCAGGCGTGACCTTCGATGCCAAGGTCCGCGTGGCTATGGATTCACAGCCAAACTCCATCCGCTTTTTCTACTTTTCTTAGGAAGGTTTTAACTTTCAAGTCAATCAACCAAAGGGTTTTCGTGGATTTCTCCAATTGCTAAAGTCAAATCAACAAACAGTGAAACATATTTCTTTCCCATGGAACTCCATACTCTGAGGACTGGCTTGCCTATTCCGTGCCCGTGCTGCTCTTCGAGAGCCCCTCCAGCTTTCCAGCCATGAAGGCGCCAGGCCTGGCTTCTGGCTGAAAAGTGATCTTGAAGATTTTGTGAGGTTGGCAAGTTGGATTCGGGAATTTGGAGAGTTCCTCATATTATGTCATATTCTGGCTTGGGCGGGTTGAGAGGTTGAACTGCAGGTACCTGGAAGGACTTCAGCACCACCTGCGCGCCGCAGACGGCCTGGCTGCAGGCATGCCGACGGGGTCTGGTTTAAGCAACTTCGGACCGACTGACTCAAGGCGCAAAGGAAAGGAAAGTTGAATCAACTAGTGTCGGAGTGGGTCGTCAAAAATTGGGACTTGGACTGCTTGATTGCAAGAGTGCACTTCCCGGAAGCCTGAGTTCCCAAGTCAACAGCATTTGCCGCCCTTAGAAATCGTCGGTTTCTTGCAGGTGGACGCTAGCGGTACGCTCACCCGCGGCACCAGCAACTCTGCTGGTGCTGTCGCCACGGAAGATACGGCCCTGGCAGGGCAGAGCGGCGGTGTTTGCGTGGTCTCTGCATGGCATTTGCCGCCGGCAAGCACCAAATGGCAACAGCGAACCGCCAAGGCGCGGGCTAAGCGACAAACACGGAGCTCTTGTGGCTATGATTTGAGAATGGGGAACATTCTCCAATCCGTTCTGGTTGGTACAAAGCCCGTGTGAGCTATCTCCACCAAACAGTCCTCAACTAAGATTTCCCTTCGAACGGTGACCTGAAGCCCTGAAACCCTAGACCCAGGTCCTGAAACCGTTAGCCTAAACCCAGAAACCGCAAGGCTTAGCTCTCAAAACGAACCCTAACCTGAACCACACATTTCTACACCGTAACTCCAATCCAAATCCGAGAACCCGAAGCCGCCTGAGGGCAATCATCGGCTCTTTCAACAATGAACTTTGTGCACAAAGTGCAGCTTCTTTGCCTGCAAACCGTCTTTGTGTTCACTAATGGATGTGACGAAGTAAACGTTGTCGTTTCGCCACTTCAAGGAAATGACGCGCAGGTGGTGGCGATTTGGCCGCAGCCGTGGGCCAGCCTCCGCTACGAGGCCAGCGCCGTGTCGGTGACGCTGGGAGAGCAGCTGCCCGTTTTGAGCCTGGTGCCGCCTGCGGGAGACGCTCGGAGGCTCCGAGAAACCCTAAAACCGCGAAAAGAGAGATGTGTCAACAATAAGAACATGGAAGCATGGCGATTCATGCTGGGATGAACTGAACATACCCTGGAGGGCATTTGCGGACAGCCCCAAGAAAGTCCAAGTGAGCAATCAAAGGGCCCGCATCGGAGCCATTGCTTTGTCAAATTAGTATTTGTCAGCTGCAAGGTTCCTTTAAATGTGGTAATTAGAGTTTGGCTCTCCATTCAGAGACATATCTGCACTCTTTGCAGCTGTCGGAGGTTTTGGGCGACTTGGCAAAGCCATGCCTTTGCAAGGGAAACCTGCAAACAGCTTTCAACGGGGCAGAGCTGCAGAGCTTCCAGTGGGGAAGCACCTTTGTGCACTTACCATGTTTGTTGCGAACCTCCTCCCTACTCTCAGGAGGGCTTGCTGAAGCCCTCCAACTTCTTTGTGGCCTGCGACGCCTCGCCGGCTTTGAAGCTCAGCTGTAGGCCTTTTGCCGGAGGCCCATGCCTTCCTTTGCTCTCCAAAGATCCATCGACATTTGATCTCGACCGAGTCCGGACCGAGTCCCGACCGAGTCTCGACCGAGTCTCGACCGAGTCTCGACTCTCCGGAACGGCACTGAGGAACTGGTCCTTCGACTCTCTGCTGGGCACTGGGCTGCTGGAGGGCCACTCCTTGCTGGAGGCAGGCGAAAGGCTCATTCGCCGTGATCCCAGCCCCATAATAGACGATAGATCAAGGGCCAAGGGTCCGTGGCCTTTGGCCTTTGCATAGCACATGCCGAAAGGCTGGTTATGAAATCCCATTTTACACGGTAACACACACACACACAACTCAGGATACAAATTCCGCCTCAGGTCTCCGAGGATGGCGGCATCTCAATTTCCCCTGGTGCCGAGATGTCGGCGATCTTCGACGCTTTGCCCAGCTTTGGTAGTACCCGCAAGAAGGCTGCGGCTTACGAAGGAATTGGCTCCTGACTCCGGAGTGTCACGCCACTGCAAAAGTAAGACTTGAAGTCGCACAATGCATCTGCAGTTTTGTTGCCTGGTTTGCTCCCAATCGTTTTTCCTTCGCCAGTCACGATGTTCGCAACTCGGGGCATGCAAAGGTTGGAACGCCACCAAGGTTGTCATACCTGCAAACACTTTTCTGTCATGTCCAGGGGCCTGGGTGGCATTTTTTCTGGGGGAGCCCTGGAGGTGTTTCTGAGCTGCGGGGTCTGGGGCGTCTTTCCCGACGAGTCCCTGGCGCCGGTGAAAGCGAATTTGATCATCGGGGTGCTGGACAATGTGTGCTGGGTCGCCAAGGCGCGTGTGTGTGTGTGTGTGTGTGTGTGTGTCCAAATGCAAGGACTCAGACTCTTGTTGATTTCTGCTGGGAAAAGCGCTGCAGTGCGCGTGCATGTTTCACACCCCGTTTCCGATTTGGTAGCGGAGCCATGTGCTCACGACGCCCAGAACCTACTGGCTCTACTCGCCTTTGGTGTCACCATGAAGCCATGGCAAGCTCACCCGAGAAGATGTTTCACGGTGGCCCGCAGATCATCGAGCACGCTGAGAGACGGAACGGGCCGGGACACCAAGGATTGTCACAGCCCTATGCAGAGGAGATGAAGGATGAGAGCGCCCACGAAGGTCTCTACGGCATGCTTCGGAACTCAACCAAGCTTGACCAACGAGACACGAAGGACCTTCGGCAGTCTTGCAACGATATGTTTCCGGTTCAGCTCAAGGGCACTATGGGCATGTACAATGAGTACCCACTTGAGGGCTCGGTCGGCACGTTTGCAGGCAAGCAGCAACGCGGTGGACACAACGTCCATGAGGACGGCATCTTGGGGCACCTGGCTTTCTTGATGGGCATTGCTCTTGAGCACGTGCAGCATCGTGTGCTGCATGCACCAGCGAGGGCAAACTTTGGACGAAAGGTTGCAAACAAGATCAAGATGATTCTTGACGGGGAGGCCGATGATCAGCAGAATGATGGAGCTGGAGATGGGCGAGCAATTCCTTCTTCGGGAGCGCCCAGATCTGTGTCATCGGTGGGTGACGACACCGTTGATCCACAACCTCTCAACATCAATCTGACGCTCGCGGAGGTGCTCAATGAACGGCAGAAGCTTGAGGCGTTGGAAGAGATCCAGAAGCAGGGCACGAACGCGCTGCAGTTGATGGCAGCCATAGATGCGAAGTCCGTGCAGGACTGGCATCGGTGAAATTGAAGACGCCGACGGACTTGTGGGCTTTGATCCATGTGCTCAGGCTGCGGGAGATGCTGGAGAAGCAGGTGGCAAGTATTGCCTGGTTGGACACCAGGGACATGGTGGCGGATGGTCTGAAAAAAGGCACAAAAGATCGCGATGCTCTTCGCGAAGCAGCGCAAGGCATACGGCAGGTAAAACACCAACCAAAGGTGGCCGTTCGCAAAGCGAAGTAACGATCAACCTGAGTCAATAGGTACATGTGTCACCCCCGACTGGCCGTCAAGGCTCGAGACCAGGACATCCCTGCTGGGAAAAGCGCTGCAGTGCGCGTGTGCGTGTTTCACACCCCGTTTCCGATTGAACAGGGTTGCCCTCAAAAGGCATACCCCCAGAAAATCTATATCTTTACTTCTGATGAAGGTCCCTTGCACGGGATTCCATGTTTCCGGGCTGCGACAATTTCCCCTGCCTACCAAAGGGAGCCAATCTCGAGACAACGCAATTACGAGGCTGGACCAGAATGGGAGCTTAGAGCCACTCCGGGCAATTTGGGCTTGTCACCTTGCCGGTGCTAATCCGGGAATCCATGTTGGGAAAAGCTGGGAGTTATTTGGCGATTGCGGCCATAGACTCGACTCCCTTCAATTCGGGGTGGCAAGAGGGTGAGGGATCGACGTTTGTTTTTTGGTTCGAAGTCGAGTCGAGGCCTTCAAGAGCTTCTACATCATGGACGCAGCGAGTTCTGAGGCAGACTGTCGAGCCAACTGCCGGGCGGACGCTAAGTGTCCGAGCTTCCTGTGGGTGGCCGGGGAGTGCCGCAGGCACATGGCTCATGCCACCGGCACCACGGTGAACGCCTGGGCCAAGGTCTGGAGGGCAAAACTAGGGCAGCGGTTGAGCGAATGGATGTGTGTAACGGGGCCACAGTTTGTCTTTACTTTGGATAGTCTTTTACCAGTCTTTTACCAGTGCTTGAAATCGAGGACAAGCCAGAGCACGCATTTTGCAGTACAAGATGACATCGGCAACTTGTTGCCCGGAGTCTGGATGGAGTTAGCCAGTGTCACTTTCACTTCCGTTCCCCGCTGTCTAACACCAAATGCAGAGGCAAGTTTCATCATTATTCAGTCCCCAAAGGAGCCCCTTCAACCCTTGACAACTTCTAGAACTAGGAACTAGCGTTTGTTGAAGCATATTCAGGCAGTACATTCATCCGCTGAATCCGCTACAACCGCCTACCCCGGCTTCCCCCCCCCGATAGCCAGGTCACGGACTGCACGGCGGAGGCGGCGTGCCTGGAGGTGTCCAGCGGCAGCTGGTACTCCTCGGGGCTCTTCTGCCCGGTGACGGCGGATTTGTTTCGCAGCGACGTGCTGTACCTCAAGGAGGGCGCCACCCCGCAGGAGACGCTGCACCTCGGATCTGATCTTCTTGAGTTTTTGTGCCTATGGAGCAATGCTCACTTCAGCTTCCAGAGGTCCATACAAAAATCCCTGTTTCCCAAATGTGGAACCACCCTTGGTTTGTGTGGTCCTGCGGATTAATCCGAAGTTGACAAGACTTTAACTCAAAACGAGGATTTGTAGCCGTGCTGGTTCCTTTTTGGGGAAGCTTGTGACAATAACCAGAAAGAGGTCACCCCGAGAACAATACTCTGGTCACTCAGAAAATAGTCAATTGCTCCAGCAGGACCGCATATAGTGTGAGAGTACGCGTTTGACAGCCATGAGTGCAAACGAAAGCACAAGACACGCTCCAGTGGCACCGCGTGCAACAGCATGCTGCAGTACCAGCACCCTGCACACCCAACAGCTCCTCGCGCAACTCTCAATTGCATTGTGTGACGGCGCCCTGCACAATTTTGCAACAGCACACTACAACAGCAGTCTGCTAGCACCCCTGTCACACTCTCCAGCAGCACTGTGGATGGACGCTCTCCAGCAGCACTGTGGATTGGGGAGCCTGCATGCGCACCCTGCGACAGCTCTCATTCAATGGCAGGTTGTGCCACATGCCCAGCAGAGTGCCCGGCAGGTATCTCGGCAAGTACGTGGCTGCAATCGACGGTCCCCTGGACGGTTGCAGCGATGGGAGTTGGATCCTTCGCCAGGCTGACTCGAGCAAGGACTACATCAAGCCAGACTCGGGGGAGGCAGATTCCGCTGTTGGAGCAGGGGTTGACTTGGCTGGCATTTCGGGGTCATATTGGTTGGGCATGAGACGCATTGAAATCATGGCTAGGCGCTTCCAATCTTGAAAAGCACGGCATGCGTGGGGAGTGCTTAACAACGTTCACGGCAAATTATTTTCCATGTACTTTCTTGTTGGCTACATTGTCTTGTCTGAATAAGTACAGTCCAGGTTTCGAGCAAAACACATTTGTGAAGCGGTGGCCCCGCCTCCACGCGAAGCACCATCCCAAAAGAAGAACAAATAGTCGTGTGCAAATACTGTATTTACAAACGTCCCTTTGTTTGTTTCCAGGGGCATAGGCACAAGCAGAGAGCAACTTTGTCGGAATAGGCTTGATTTTCGCTCAATTTGGAAAGCTTCTTATGGCGACCTGTCATGATGTTGAGTACGCAACCACCTCAAAAGTGGTGTGTGGACGTTAATCCCCACCCAAATGATATCTACAAAAGGGTCCCCCCTAACTGAAGTTGCCATTTCTGCAGTAGGCACAGAGTTCATGTACCTCGCTGGCACGAGGTGGAGCTCGGGGGCACAGTGGTGCAGTGCCTGTCGGGCGGGGTGAGCTTTGGGGTAGCCACCTGCGGGAAGCCCAACATCACGGAGCCGGAGGTGGGGGTGTCGCATACTATATATATATATATATTCATTAAAAAAACAAAACAAAACATAAAAAAACACAAAAATATTATGTACAAACCGGTATATCTATATTTTTATATATAACCAATTACACATATATGTATATATAAATAAAAAAATAAATAAATATATATATATATATATATATATTCATATATTGACAAACTCATCTAGTTTCCCTGGAGTCCCGTCTTGGGGGTCCAGGAAGGCCTGGCGCCCATGGTGGTGGACGACCCCCACACCACGGCCCCGGCGGATTACTGGCTGCACCCTTGCGAGTGCGCGCCAGCGGCCTGGGGCATGGAGAAGCCCGTCAACCCTGAGTCCTTCGAGTCGGTGCCTGGGAAGAGCGGCAACTCGTGCAAGAGCGAGAAAAAGAAACGGCGGTCTTGCAAGATAAACATTGGACCCGCGGGGAAAATCGGCTTCGTCTTTCCTTGTGATAAAACAAAGGATTTAGGCCCATGAAGGTCCCGAAATATGAGGGCTCTCTTACTTGCATTGTTGCGGTTAACACTTGTGTTAAAAGTAACAACCGATAGCGGAAGGCATTTGAATCACACTCAGATTCGAACCTTGAGTGCCTGCAGGATGACACTGCTTGATTCATGCTCCGTTCGCCATTTTGGCGAATTAGCCAAATTTTTCTTTTTCTTTCCGACCTACCTGCCCTGCCTGCTCGACCGCCATGACTGCTCCAGCGAATTTCGCATCCATCGTGGAGGAGTACCAGCTCATGGAAATGACCGAGCTCGACCCGGATTATGAACGACTGTACCGGGCCCTTCAAGACCATCTTTCGATCCTGCCCGAGGCGGTCGGTCCGGGCAACATCTTGCAGGGCAATCAGGTCTGCAACCATTTCATCAACCATTCCGGCTGCAGGGGACGTGCACCTGCCTCTGCCCACCAGTGCGCCTTTTTGCATCCGGAGTTCGTTGATGCGCGTTGGATGCCGCGAGACAACATTTGTTACCGACATCTTCGACAACAGGCCCGACATCCAGAAGGCTTTTGCGACAGTGGTACCGAATGCCGCCATGTTCACAGCGACTCAGTCCTGCATGGTGACCTTCTTGCCTGGCTGCGCTTCGTGCACCATGCCAGACCCAACACCGGCGTGGGCATCCACTATGACACAGCCCACCGTGAATGGCGCTTTGTGTCCAGGCGGGAGGCCTTTGAAATCCTCCGCGACCACCTTCACGGCGAGTGGAACACGCCCATTCACCACACGAACGTTCGGTACCCCGATCCGTGCACCTACCAGATGCCATACGCGGTACCACGTGGCCCGCCAAGCACATTGAACCCGTCTCGCCAACGGAACAACACCCCCCGACAGCAGCGAGGCCGCTCCACACAACCGGGATACTCCCGAGCTATGACACCACCGCGGACCGTCAACTTCGCGACACCCACGGCTCGCGACACTCCCAGACAGGCCCGATTCCCGGAGGCGACCACCACATCGACCGGGCCCGTCCCGCACCACATGCCTTCACCACGCCCGCAACCCACCACACCATCCAAGGCGGCACCCTCCACACCATCCAACCAACATCACGACTTAGTCCAGTGGCTCCAGCCGCCAGGCATCGACCGTGACGACAGCACACAAGGCCTGCTGTCAACCCAGCGGGCCGGACACATCCGCGCGCGGGTACACGAAGATGCCACCTTCCTGATCAATCCGGAACTGCTACCGGAATTCCCCCCCGTCCTCGACCACATCGGCTTGCAATGGCACCTGACCAACTACGGCATCTTCTCGCGCACCCCCACCAATGTGTACGGCAATGACTTCGGGGGCCTTTTTCTTGTACCCGTGGAACCAACTACGCAGGTCACACCTCTCAGGAGCCTGCTGCGCTGGATTATCCAGCAACACGTTCACCAACAACTCCAGCTGCTCAACAGCGCCAACCGGCAGCACATGCTACAACAACTGACCTGTTCCTGGCTTACCTTCGGGAGGCAGCTCTGTCGCGCCTCCCGGCGAGACCCTTTTGTGGACAACATGGCAATCACCTTCGGGGAGACCATCATTGAGACAATTTCCAATTTCCTGACCCCCGAACAACGCACCATGGCGACCATCGAGGGCATCCTGCTCGGCCCCGACGGACACCTGCGCTTCAACCGGGAGCTCTAAGACTGAGCAGAGCCAGGACTCCCGCTACTGACCAGGCGGCACCGAGGAGTCCCCAAACCAGCTACCCTAAGTTGACCCACCAAGTCCATGTCCCGTGCGATGGTGGGCCAGCAATAGGGCGATGACCCTCATACCGCACAGGTGACACCCATGCCTAGGCGACCGCCTGAGGCCCCCTTTTCCCGAAGAGAGATCCATCTTCGGACCGCGCAAAAGCGCTGAGAGCCTCGAGCCCGGGTCGACCCTCTTCGTCCCCCCTGTTTGATTCGAGAGGATACCCCTTGACAAACCGACCCACTGCTGAGGCCCATACTGCGGTGACCAATCCCCACTCGCCTGCCCCGAACCCGACCGGTCTTTCACCCCACTTCGGATCCCCTGTGGATTACCCTCGGTTTCTTCGGGTCGGATCCCTGATGACAAACTGGCCGACCCCGGTCACCTTCACACCGCAGGGAGTTGGTCCTACGGGACAGCTCCACCCCTCGGGATGACATTTGTGCCGGTGTGGCGTGTCATCTAACACGACGTTTGTGCCGGTGTGGCGCGTCGTATAACACGACGTTTGTGCCGGTGTGGCGCGTCGTACAGATCCCCCCCATCAACGGGCCATCCTTGGACCCGAGTCACCAAGACACTCCCCCCTGGCCCGACCAACCCCCCCTCCCCTTGACTCACACCCGGCACACTACCGACTCCTGCGTGAGTTCGGCAAGCGCCACCTCCAATTCCGAAGGAATTTTCAGGCTGGCTTTTGTGTATCCGATATCGCACCCCCTTCGCACAACATGGCACTTCGCGAGACCGACGCAGTCTGCGAGCTCCTCCTGCGGTCCTACAACACCGGCGTCCTCTCGAGGTTCCAGACCTTCCGCACCGAGAATCCCCGCCTCTCCACCACGGACGCGATCGACCTCTTCATGGAGTCGACCAACACCGAGCCGGACACACGGACACGCTACCTGCTGCTGGACTGGCACAACCTGAATCCAACACCAGCCACACTGCAGTGCTCGTTCTGCCAGATCCCATACCAATCCCAGTACATCATGCCCCTCTGCTTCTCAGAGGAAACCGACTGGCGAAACAAGTGGGTCGGGGCGTGCTACGGGTGCGCTACCTGCGACACCAGTAGCGTGCCGTGGTTCCAGTTCGAGGAGCTCCTGGCCGACCCGAACTCCCTGATTGCAGAACACGCACCGTACAACACCATCGCAGAGCACCCCGACCTCGCGGCCATGATCAGCGACCATACCATCGCCCCACCGACCTTACAGATTGCGGTGCCAGAGACGGACGACGCTCACGACGCCTACATCACCGTGCACAGGTGGGACCAGGTCAACCGCCGCTGGATCAGGGTACCAGCCCTCGACGTGAAGAACCGCCGGCCATTCACCCTCGAGGTGTTCAGCAAGCTGTGCCGACGAGCATGGCGACGCCGCTTGGACTACATGACCAACAAGGCCGTCGGCACCATCCGCACGAACACCCACATGGACATGATGGACTCCTTGCGCGAGATCCACCCCGGAACCTCCAACAACAACCTGCGCCGCCTCATCAGCGACCACTCCAAGTTCCTCGCCGAAACCATGTGCCTCGACCTCATCAACCTGGCACCCGAGGACCGACGAGACCTTTTCCTCATGTTCCACAAATGGGAGAGGCAGCACCTCACCGAGGCATTGCGCGCAAACAGCACCGGGACCCTCCTTGAGTTCTTGGACTCTGACGACTATCCCACACACCTCACCGATTTCATCACCCGCGTCCTCCCGTCCACCGACGAGCACTTTATCTGCCGACGTCAGTCGTGCAAAGCGGTGGTACATTCGTCACATTGGCTGCGCGCCACTGCCAACATCACCGAGCACGGCCAGTTCTTCTGTCCCGAGTGCCTCCAGCAATACCACCCCTGGAAAACCTACAGTGACGCCAAAGCCGCATCCCGAGGGGAGGCCCTGACCGCAGCCGGCCAAGACGACACAGAACGCTTCGTGCCGGCCCAGAAGTGCCTCGTGGTACGCGCCACCGCTGGAGCACACGAGACGGACCAATTGGCAGAGGCCATCACCGGCGACGACGACCGGCGCTACATGCTCTACCTTCTTCGCTGGGAGGAGGACACGACCGGCAAGCTCATCCAACAGATGAAGGTCCACATCAACGAGATCGCATCCGACCTGCGACAAGCCAAGGACCCCCGCGCCTATCTGGCCGACATGATCATGAACAACATGCAGACGGCTCAGAAACTGCCATACATGCACAGGACCTTCTGGACCCAAGAGAAGCTGGAGCAAGTCGCCCAGCGCAACCTGGGACGCATCAAGCCACTCCGAGTCGACCTGCTCCCCAGCCAGAAGCGACAACGCCACCAACCCGCCACGCCCTTCTACGACATGCGGCGCTATCGCTACGACCCCAGTTCCACCCGCATCCTTGAGTCCTCGGACCTCGCCAGAGTGATGGGGCTGTGCTTTTGCCGCCTCAAGCTCTGGACCTGCCAAGACCTCGAGGGGGCGGACCGTCTCAACCACTTGAGCGCCCTGTGACGGACCTCGACCAGCACCGCAACCACTACGACCCGAAGGGCGTCCGTGTCCCGCGCGAGCCCGGAGGGTCCGACCAACGCGGTTGCCTTCGCACGACCCATCTTCCTGAACCTGCCGCCGAAGTGCAACCTCGTTTGGCGGTACGTCAGGATACCCGTGCAAAGAGCAAAAGGCGCACCATGTGTTTGAAGCCAAACACCCCTAAATCCCCCCGAACTTTTGCTCACCCTGATTGTTTGCATTGTGCTTTAGTCTCCACGTGTGGCAAACCTTTGATACATTTGACATAGCCATTTTTGGCCCCTCTCGGCCCTTGATACAGATCACCCCGAGATGACGTTCCGTGATATTCGAGCATGGCTACACCAGCGGTCCTTGCTGGCGATCGCCCCGCTCGTTGCCCTAGCCGGAATAGACGACTTGGCGACATTCCGCAACATGGACCGGGCTGCATTGGTGCGGATCGGCGTGCCACACGACCTGATCAATCGACTCCTGGGCGACGACCAACTGGTCCTTGACTACATGCCCCCGGTCCGGCGCGACATCCAACCATATCACACCACACGACACGGCTCTCTCAACAGAGCCATTGCGGCGGGAGCGCCTACCTCACGCGAGCAGGCCCTACAACTCCTAGAAGACGAGACATACGCACCCTCCAGCCGAGACCCCAGATTAGCACGCTGGAAGACTTGGTGCCAGATTGCGAATTCCTGGGACCTGCCACCTGCCCCACTCACCGTGAAACTCGTCAAGGCGGCGGGAGCATCCTTCAAAGCCGGCGGATACCGCTCCTTCCAGAACTAATACACGCAGGCTCGACAGGAACACCGACGACTTACGGGCGAAGACCCCGCAGCCGACATCGAGCAGGCCATCACCGACGTCAGCCGGTCGATCCGACGGGCACAAGGACCCACACCGTTTAAGGACTCCTTCCAACTCGAGCTCCTGTCGGCCGATCAGTTCCCCGTGGACCAGGACGACGGCCTCGACTCCATCGCCTACGCCCGCGACGTCACCATCATCGGCTGCTGGTGGCTACTTCGGGGACTCGAAGTCGCCTCAGCACAGGTACATCATCTGTGGACCCAACAGACAGCGCTGGGTAAGCGCACATACCTCACGCTCCCCATCCAGAAGAACGACATAACTGGCATGTGCGTGACCAGATCTCATCCGTGCACCTGTCCAGCACTGTCCCGACTGTGCCCACATCATGCAGCACAACGTCACATGCGACGACTACATCGACACCTGGGACGCACTCCACCGGGCGACTACCCACTGTTCCCCGGACCAGACGGACAAGCCATCCCCAAGGCAGACGTCATCGAGCTCTTCCGCAAGGTCATCGGACTCACCGGAACTATCCTTACCCGGACCGATCCCAGCGGCACCTTGCGACAGCGATTCCATGAACACGTATGCCGAGTGTCGGGCGCCCAGTTCCTGACACGACTGGGCTACAACAAGGAGACCGTACAACTCGTCGGCCGATGGGGATCCGAAGCAGTGGCCCGCTACATCCAGGAGTCCAACCTCGATCGACCACCAGTGGCGCATTCCCAGAAGGAACTCCAACACCAAATCGAGGACGTGGTCAAACGGCACATTGCCGTGTTGCATAACACCTTTTGGGTCGTCAACACCGACTCCAACAAGGCACATCTGCCAGCAACTGACGAGGACTGCATCAACTCAGCTATGTGGACCACGCAATGCGGATGGAGGTATGCCACCGGCCGCTACAAGAAGATCCGCACCAAGCCGACCAACAACCTGTGCGGATCCTGCTTCAAGTTCGCCACACAGGCCGACCTCGATGAGCTCTCAGACCTAGGCGATTGATACCAGGAGCCTGAAAAGCGGGATCGCCGGTCGTTGCTACTTCCTTTTGGGGGGCCCCCCTTCCCTTTTCCCTTTGTTCTCACCCCCCCCTCTAAGGAACGGCCTTGGTAACCCAGCTTGGATGACACTTTGATTCCTGAGTCCACCGCGCTGAATTAGGCTCCATTTTAGGCCCCAACGGCACATCCAATGTGCCCGCGAACACATGGCGGCTCCCCCTTCACTTGATGACATCCTGACCGAAGCGGGATTCGCACATGACGAGGTGTTAAGATCATACCTTCACCACATACGGGTGCGGTCAGTTGACGCTCTCGCCCACATGTTCGCCGATGGCGACGCACTGAGCACGTGGGTAACCCGTTTCACGACAGCAGTCCAATTCGGCGACCCACAACAGACCATGCACCTTGGCACCAACGACTTGGTCCTCGGTACCACGGCATCACTCACGGCAGCCTGGGTACGCTGTCGCAATGCACAGCCCCCTGTACCAGCTCCTCTCCACACCCAACCGTCACAAACGACACCAGGGACACAAACCGCCCCAGCCGCGGATCCCAAAGTTCCCAAGGAACTCCCACAGGGCGTGTACGCGGAACTCCTACGCCAATACAATACACAGACAATCAACGGCAACAACCGCAAGTTCCCAGAGGAGGTCATCCTCGGAGCCGACCGCGCCATCGCTCGCATGTGGCACGAACATCACAAGAGCAAGCATTACACCGCCCCATCGTTGGGAGAAATTCTCACCCAACGGACATTCACAGCCATGGGCACAATCAACAATTCCGCCAAGGACCGTAAGAGCGAACGGACCCTCACGCTCGATTCCAACAACACGCTGGTCGAAACCACGCCCAGAGACTGGGACCCACAGAACCTGATGATGATTCTCGACGGGTTGGAGGCCATTCGATGGGCATGGACCTTCATCCAGATCGGGGACGAAACCGACATCAACGAATTCATTGACAAATTCTGCCGCATCACCCGTCAACACCAGCAGCGCTTGCTCCAAGTCAAAGACTCCTGGGAAACCTTCACATGGCAACTGGCCATGAAGATGCGGTCGGGGGCCACCTTCAGCAAAGCTACCAAGGAACTACTGGCCGACACGACCACGATGAACGACATCCTTTCGCAACCAGCCAAGAAACAACCACGGACAGAGACCCGACGTCCACAGAACAACAGTAACCAGTATCGACAACCCAAGGGCAGAGGCAAGCACACCTGGGGCAACAAAGGGTACCAGACCACTTCGTACCCATACAACAACCAGCCATACGCGACCTGGGGACCAACCCAATTCGCCATCCCCGCCATCCCCTCGATGCCTACAACCCCAGGACCCTCGTTCAAGGGCGACACACCCAAAGGAAAGAAGGGGTCCGGGAAAGGCAAGAAAGGCACCAAATCCCACGGGAAGAACAAGGCGCGTTAGGGACAGCACGGCCCAGGGGACCAGTCCCCTGGAGCCGACCCGGCGCGTTGCCTCCATCTTACCAGACAACTCATACAACAAACGCCCATTATCCTGCTCTCAGTTTTCGACGGGATCGGCACAGTGTCACTTGCCCTGCACCAACTGGGCGCCAACGTCTCCCACTGTTTCCGGTGGGAAACCGATCAGTCCTGCAATCAGCTACCTCATTCACTCTTCCCCACGACGCACATGGGCGCCGTAGAAGATTTTGACATCGAACAACTGGCTGCGATCATCCAGGACATACCCAATCACGAGAGACACATTATCCTCTTCACCGGTGGCCCACCGTGCAAGGACTACTCCAACATTAAACAACACCAACCGGGCCGGGCTGGCTCACAGGGCGGCCTCTTCGACACCGCACTCTCCATCCGCGACGACATTCAGAACAGATGGCCACATCAATCGCTCACCCTGCTAGAGAATGTCGTGCCTCACCCCGAGGTACGCGACGACTTCGACCAGCTGTCCCACTCCATGGGCCTACGCCCAGTCCTGATCGACGCGGCCGACGGACAAATCATCTCTCGTCCCAGAATCTGGTGGGCCTCGGTCGATTGGGAATCCTTGCCTGCCACATTGAGCAGGCATACACCTTGGCAACTCTCCATCGACACTCAGCTGTTCCCACCGGTGCTCTTCAATCCCATTGCAGCCGAACTACAACCAGACTGTCACATCCGGGACTTCGACCCGCCGAGTGTCCTAACACACGGACAACTCTTCCACTGCCTTACCACCCAGGCCAGTACGGACGAAGGCCGCCCACCACCACGCAGCCAACAACTACCAGACGACACATGGCAACGGTGGCAAGCCGACCACAAACAATTCGCCCCGTGGCAATACCAACAGAAATACCTGGTCCGGAAACACGGACACGACTGGCAAGTCGCAACACCCGAGCACCGCGAAGCAATGATGGGATTCCCGCGCGGCTGGACGGGACCACACAACACCGACCGGACCAGGAACACCATGCTGGGGAACTCCTGGCATGTGCCCACAGCCATGTGGATCCTATTCCTTTTGCTACTACAGCCAGCCTTCGGAATTCCCCCGCCCACGCAGCGGGTACGTCGCGGATCCCTCGGAATGATGGTCGACCTCTGGCTTCACAACCCACGACCATGGGGACCACCTCCGAGAGCATCAGAAACGCTACATATGCCACAGAACGACTGGCAGGACCACTTGACCTGGGCCAAACACCACGCGACCTCGCTGCAACAGCCCCAGCACTGCGACCCGACCATTTTGTGGGCCATCGCAATGCAAAGGACCATACCACAACTGCCACAACTACAGCACAACGTGTTACTCGACATCGCGGACCTTCGCGATGACCTGACTACGGATACACTTGCATGGTTCGAACAGCTGCCCCCACACTGCCAGCGAGCCTATCGACAACCGAAGATGATCACTCAGGTACCACTCATGACACACTTGCTACATTTGCTTAACTACCCACAGGCACAACTCCTGCACGAGGAACTCTCTCTAGGCTTCGACCTCCTGGGGCCTCTGCGACCCGGAGTCAATTGGCACATTCGCCACGACCACAAATACCTGGACCCATGTGACCTTGCAGAACTCAGGTCATTCAACAAAGCCTACATCCAGCGCAAATTACAACAACACAAGATCGACGACCACTGGACTCTTATGGCCACCGAAATCGCGGGGGAAGTGGCCCAGGGACGTATGGCCGGCCCCTTCGAGGCACCGACTCATTGGACCTCTCGCACAGTACCCCTGCACCTTTTCCCCCACACCAGCCGGCTCCTTCCTATCCCACATCGCGATCCCATTGTGGCAGTCGCATTCAGCATACAACAGACAGGATCGGACGGAAAACCCAAAGTCCGGAGAGGAGAAGACTGGCGCCGCAGCGGCCACAACCAGACGTGCTCTATGCACGATCAACCCTACCATCACACACCCGACCACTACATCCAATGTGCGAGACAATATCACGACGACACACACCCGCTACATGTGTGGGGACACGACCACGACGGCGCCTACCGTCAACTGCCCCTCGCACAACCGGAGGTAGCATACGTGCTGCTCATCACACCCGACGGCCCAACTCTCTGGCACCACCACGTACTCCTGTTCGGCTCCGCTGCCAGCGTCTGGGGCTACAACCGCTTCGGCGATGCACTCACAGCACTCGCCCGCGTACTAACACTCACACCGGCCCTGCACTACGTTGACGACTACGGGGCCATACAACCCAGTCACATCGCGACCAGTTCCTTCTCCTCATTCAGCAAGCTCAACTCACTACTTGGATTTCATATGAAGACATCCAAGGAACAACCACCGGCGCCCTCTCACAAAATACAAGGGGTTTATGTCGACCTGTCGGCAACACACGCAACCCTTCGACCGTGCCCAGACCGAGTCCGTACACTGTCACACACCCTGTCTCAGTGTCTCGAACAGGGAGGTATGTCGAACGACACCGCCCGACGCACTGCCGGCAAGTGCAACTTTGTCACCGGACACCTGTTCGGTCGAGTAGGGCGATCGGCGTTAGCCGCCCTATACCACAAAGCACACAGCACTTCCGACCGGATCGACAAACCAACTCGAGCTGCCATTCTGTGCCTCCTGAATATCCTGCAACATAGCTCACCCCGCAGCGTCCCACTGTCCACCAGGCCCAGAGACCTCTCAATCATATACACCGACGCGTTCTGCCGGCAGGGCGAGACGGTCTGGCGTGTCAAGGACGCAGGGGATCAGGATTGTCTGCCACCCGATTGGTCGCACGACAACGGATGGGCAGCGGTGCTGTTCAGCCCACAGGCACAAAGGACCCGCGTGGTCTCGGGCGCACTACCCCCTAACTTACTCCAACAAGTGAGTACTGGCACCAACGCCATTTATTTCCTCGAGGCATGGGCCGCGTTGATCGCTCCTGTGATCTTTCGACCATGGATCACTGACACATACCTCCAGTTGTGCGACAACGAAGCGGCCAAACACGCCATCAGACGGGGAGTTGGGAAACACCAACCACTAAACTGCCTGCTCGGTGCACATTGGACATGGCACAACCGACAGCAATTGCAGTTGCATATTGCCCGTGTGCCCACACATGCTAATATAGCCGACCCCTTCAGTCGACATGACATGTCCCTTGCCTCGAAGCACCACTGGCAGATTCTGGAACCCCCCATGCACGCTCTACATAAACGGACGTGCAAAATCATTGGCGATATTGAGTTCGCCCATGCCGTCGGATTTGACGACATAAAGGAACTCCAACAGTTCCACAGGAATCATTCCTCCTGAACCCGACTTGACTTCCACGTCCCGTGAGAATCTTGTCCACAGTAAGGAGACTTGATCGATGTAAGGATGCCTTCAACGTGCCTTTTGTCTAGGTCGTTCGCCTTCGGCTTCACCTTCGACGGGAGTTGACCTACGACGGGAGAACGTCCACTCCCTCTTCGAAACTCTGCTGTACAACATTTTGGGTTTGCATGCACTTGCATTTGCTTACCTTTTATTTGTTGTACTTTATTTTCGAGTCAGTGGTGTCTGAGAGACACGCACACCGACTCCAGAGATTGAAACAGATCGACCAACAGGTACGATCCCACCCACTTGAGGCAGTGCGGTGAAAATAAATCGACCGACGCTGGTTGCCGTCGTACTCTCTGGAGCGGTTTGTTGTTGCGGTTAACACTTGTGTTAAAAGTAACAACCGATAGCGGAAGGCATTTGAATCACACTCAGATTCGAACCTTGAGTGCCTGCAGGATGACACTGCTTGATTCATGCTCCGTTCGCCATTTTGGCGAATTAGCCAAATTTTTCTTTCCCACCCACCCTCACCAGTTTTCACTGCATGCCCTCAGTACCTGTCGGTCTGCATTTATAGCATCGAGTGAGAGGACGGGAGAACGTCCACTCCCTCTTCGAAACTCTGCTGTACAACATTTTGGGTTTGCATGCACTTGCATTTGCTTACCTTTTATTTGTTGTACTTTACTTTCGAGTCAGTGGTGTCTGAGAGACACGCACACCGACTCCAGAGATTGAAACAGATCGACCAACAGGTACGATCCCACCCACTTGAGGCAGTGCGGTGAAAATAAATCGACCGACGCTGGTTGCCGTCGTACTCTCTGGAGCGGTTTGTTGTTAATTTGACCCGATCCTTTCAGTTTGTTTGTAGAAGGGTCTCGAGTGGGGGGACACATCCGGCGTCAGGATTTTAGGAGCTTGGGTTCCTTCAGCTGAACAGAAACATATCATAGGCAGGAGGAAGGTGGCGCTTGTGTTGCCCACCCCATGCACTTCTCAGCAGTCAGCTTTAATCTAAGCCCCGTGACTGAATGCATACCTAGCTATCATGGCTTTGAAATTCATGTGGTGGCTTGTCAAGGCATCCCAGCAGGCAGGGCTTCATTATTTGGCTTATCAAAAAGGGGTTGGCGAGGCGGGTCCTCTACTTGTGTTGGATACCCCGAGGTCTTCTTCGAGTCCCGGCCAAAAGTTCAACCCCAGCAAGGCTCGTTAGACACAATTTGCATTTTTTTTTTGTTTCCCACCGAAAGTGAACTACTTGCGGCAGAATGGTCTGAAGTGAAAACCCTCTGAGGTAACAAGTTCATCCCACCGGCCTTCATGCTGGTGAGCGGGCAGTTCGTGTGCCCTGCGCGGTTTCTGCTGACGAACGGGGTCCACTTCGAGACGGAGACCGAGTCCATGGAGCGCTCGGATTGCGAGGCTCGGTGCAAGGCCCAGCAGAGCTGCGTGGTCTTTTGGCAGGGCAACCAGCAGGTGGGGGACCGGGCGAGAGGGCGACATGGTGAGAAGTGTTGAGCGGAGGGCTGGAGGATTTGCATTTTTTTTGGGGGAGGGAGGGGGGCGGGGGGGGGGGGGGGTAAGTCGGAGCCAGGGTTCAATCATAAGAGCACGCTGTTTGATTTCAAGGGTCGGACGGGAAGGGGGGTTGAGAGTCACGTGTCGAAAAATTGTCAAGGAGACAAAGTTGTCAGATGAGTGCCATTGGCATGCCGTCTAGTTTCGACAGAAGGGACGGCAAGAAGAAGTTCCTCCTTCAAAGACGATAGATGGCTCTCTCACTTTCCGGCCTGCTTGCCGCAGATCCTCCTGGTGCAAAACACTAGGGTAACTGTCTCTTGAGGGATTGTCGAGCTTTGTTGTCACAGAGATGTCCATCACAGAGGACCGATTCTAGCATAGGGAGGGCTTTTGCTTGCTTGCTTTAAGTAGAGTAACCTACAGGGTTGAGTGCATTGCACCCATGTGCCCTGAATTTTCGGTCTGTTTGCAGTGGAGGCCCATGTCTCAAAAGTGGTTGGCTCTGTGCAACAGATTGGAGTCACTGACCACATTTCAGCGTTGGTTCCTGTCACACACTCACACCTACTCAATTCCCTATGTCAATGTCATTTGGGGGAATCAAGCAGCCTCGATGGAAGCACGGTAGGGAGAGAGGGGCCATCTCAGTTCCCTGAAAAAGGGAGGAATTCAGGCCATTGTTCTTGACGAAAGGGAATGTATAAAGATTCCATCGGATTTCATGCGCCTCGTAGGGCGCCAACACCTGCCGCCTGTACTCGGCGTGCCCCCACCTGGTGCGGGAGCTGGGCCTGGAGGGCAAGCTGGAAGCCGTGCCGCGCTCCCAGGCGCGAGAGTGGTGGGAGGGGGAAGAGGGGAGAGGGGACGGAGGAGGGGAGGAGTGAAGGGGGAACGGAAATCTCACCTACCCAGGAAGGGCTTGGACAATGGGAAAAGCGATCAAGCCAAAGATGCCAATCCCAGAAGGCCTGTTATTGCAGATTCAGCTTAGAATCAGTTGAGACTCGGCTGGTCATAGCTCCGCAACTTGCTATCGATCAACGGAGCACTCAGACTGAAGGTCCAGTTTTTCCCATCGATATTTTCTATGCTGCCTGATTTTGATTGTGAATTAGTTCATATTGCTCAGTTGTTTGCGTGTTTTTGGTTGTTTTCCAGAATCCACGTCATACTTTGTTCTTGAGGACCAATAGAAAAATAAACATTTGCGATCGCAGAGTCATATTATTTTTTTGTCAGTCAGATTCTGCCCATGCTGATGATCGTTTTCTCCGGGTTCTTGCTGGTTTCCACCATCCAGAAGAATCGCTGAGGCATGTTTTCCGCTTCCGAGTCTGTTTCACTGATTGTGTGTTTTCTGTTGTTTCCCACGTTAAGTGGTGCTTTGCTATGACGCTTGCGGAGCGGGCGTCGCCGGGAGCGAGGTGCGCCTTGGAGGGGCTCCCCCGGTCCTCACCCCCACTTTGACTGCCGCCCCCACCAGCACCAGCACCAGCACCAGCACCAGCACCAGCACCAGCACCAGCACCAGCACCAGCACCAGCACCAGCACCAGCATTAGCACGTTTCTAATAATGCAAGACAGAGCTCCAAACATCAGACTTCAATACGCAAGGAACAGCCCCAGGTTATGATCGATGTGCGAAATGATTGTAGGGGTTGGGCACAGCGGCCAATGGCGTGACATAATGACAATGGAGAATGGGGCAATGCCGGTCAAGGTCTGGTCCACATCAATTTGGGCGTATCGTGTGACCCAGTACTAGGGGGGTTCCTTGGTTCCCTGTGGCAAATCTTCCCCGCATATTGACATGGAACCCTTGAGAACAAACAAGCACAGAGGAATCTCCCTTTGAAGACGTAAACATGGGGCCAGGTCCCAGAACTGTTGTGGGCCGCGAGTCAGTGGGGAGCGTGTCTCTGGACAGCGATCGCGGACAACAAGATGCCATGGTTGAACTCAAAGATCTGGCAGTTTTCTAGTGTTTGTTCGGCGTCTTGGTCGCGACCTTCCGGAAGACTGCACTCGCCTGCCAAATCATGAAGCATACCCGGGCTACTGCGCTCCTGATAGAATCTCCACCCGCAAATGATAAGCGCGCCCGCTACTTCGCTCCCTCGTGCCAATGGCAAACCCCTTTGTGTTTTGAGACTCTGAGACGCAAGCCTGTCAAGTGGCGGACCATGTGTTCTGACTGTTGTGCGGGCTGCGAAACCCGCAGGCTTGTCAAGTGGCGGACCCCGAGTTGTGCTGGGCCACCAGCCTGCGCCGGGCCAGCCTCACCGCGGGCCGGGCGCAGCTTGGCGCGGCTTTGAGCGAGAGCGGGTGGGACGGCTAGGAGCGGCATAACGTTTGTGTTTTGAAGGTGGGCCTTTCAGGTTGGCTCAAAGGGAATCAAAGGAGCGCCACCATACGACCATACGGGTGATTACATGGGCTTGTGCCCACCACCATCTTTGGCCCCGAGGCAGCCCTTCTGGTACTGGGAGTTGCACCAGCAGTGCGACGAGCAGCTGCTTCTCGGGGGCGGCGGCGTGGACGCCTGCGCCCGGCCCACCTACCGCCCGGGGCCCCGCAGAATAGGCTTGAAAGATGAAGTCGTGAAATGCCGAGCAAACGCAAGAATGCGGCTCCCGAGCACATCTTTTTGAAACAAGGGATTGCCTTCGTTGCTCCCCGTACGTTTGTCCTGGGTGGGGTGCCTGGGGTTGTGATGCTTGGTGGACCCGCTTGAAACGTGGACCCGCTTGAAATGAAACTGCTCAGATGACTGCGGGGTTTGAACATTTTTGAATGATGCTAGCCAGAAATGCAGTCAACTCTTCCTATGGAAGGCTGGCTCGGTTGTTCGCCCTAGTGACACATCGCCCTAGTGACACAGCACTTATGCTTTGCCACGCCCTCGAAAGTCAATTTATTTGACGGGAGTGGAAGTGCCGCACGAGATTCGGTACCGGCAAGTGTGGCTTTCCGTGTAACTTGAGAGTCATTTGTGCTTTGGTTGCCACCAATTTTGAGAGAGTCCACAGGGTAGATGTCTACAGCCTATAAATCACCCACACCAAGAAATCTTGGTGGCGGAGCCTGAATGATGCCCTGCGTTCGTGACATGGTTAGACAACCTGAGGTGGACAAATCGTTGTCTTTTGGTGCAAAATGGCTCTTTGCGTGTTGAACTTCAGAGAAAGGCTGCAAAAGCTGCGCAACGGTTTCATCCGGCTACGCTTTTCGTGCGTTTCGTCTATTCCAAATGACATGTTGCACGGCATGCGAGACGCAAACTCGCGCTACGTAGCTTTGGGAAACATTGTGAGGTATTGCAAGGTGACTTTTTTCAATATTCTGACTGCTACACGCTCGAGCTTGCGCGCGTGCTCAAACAACAATGAACATCTTTACTCGCTATGAGTGTTCAAAAGATGTGCGAGAATTTGATTGCTCCAAAAACAAGTTTGTCAAGCCAACCGGAGCGTGCTTGTCTCAACTGCCCGTAGGCGACGCTTCCAAGCCGTGTTTCCTAGGAAGTGAAGTGTGCCCTTGCCAACATCTTCTATGTTTCTTCCTTGCTATGGAGAAGACAAATCTTACCATACTAAATGGCACTTGTTGCAAAATGAAATTAAGTATTCGTCGGCTTTTAAACGTTTTCTCGCACAGCTCCACTTCCGCAGGTGCTTTGGCCAATCACGTGTAGTTCAAAGGCTAACCCTAGGGCCCTGAGCCAGTCTGCATGCAACAGATACTGGAACCCAAGCAACAGATCGCGACCGAAAAAGAAGTCTCTGCATCTTTCCAGCCAGGGGCAGATCGCAGCCCGGTTCCCCGTACATCCCAAGATTGTGGTCCGGGTGTTCTGATTCGTGCGTACCACGCTGGTCGAGCAACAGCCTTGCTTACGGGTCCACCGGGGAACCGCCTTCTGGCCCTCGCCGGGCATTGTGCTCAGGGGACATCACCAGTCACGCCTGGGAGCACAAGATGCAGCTCCCGGACAGCTTTCTGCATGGCACACAGCTGAAGGCACGGGGCTGGGGCAGCCACTCTTGACACCATTCGGAGATGTAGGGTCGCTCTTGGAGTCTTGGAATGATGGGATTTTCAGAGGGGACTGGGAACGGATGAACTCCCCAAGACTCAAAGAGGACATGTCTAGGTGATGTAGAGGTCATGAATGTGAGCGGCCTCAACTGAATCATGGCAACCTCACTCAAATATGATACCCTCGTTTTATGATGCAAGTGAGATGTCAGGGATGTTGGATATATGATGCCAGAGACTATGCCCAGGACAAAAAGGCGGCCAATGAGCCGCGGGTGGAATTTCCTCCATGCCAGTCGCACAGATCGACGGCGGAACATTCGGAGAGGTCTCCTGCTGGACGGAGCGCTACAGTGGGCTCATGGGCTCCGGCGCAGCCAGCGAGGCAGGTGGGTTGGGGTGGGTGGGGGGGGGGGGGGAGTGGGTTGGATACCTAGGGTCTATTTTGCAGCCATCCCTCGGGATGTTGGTTTTGAGGGGTTTGAGTTTTTTGACTTTGTGCATGGCACTGGCGGGTTCTTGATTGGCAGGGAGGCACACGCAGGGAGCTACAGATTCAGGAACTTGAAAAGGGTCAGGGTAAGACGCCAAGGCTGGGGAGGTTGCCAAACAAGCTCTCTTCTGTCAAATGGAAGTGTTCTGTATCGGGATTTTGTAAGCGTTGCTTAGTCGATGAGATGAAATGCAATCGCAAGTGGCTAGGCGAGACTTCTTTTTAAAGAAATCAACATCCATTCTACTTCTTGCTGCATATTGTTGGATTTGTATGGGTGTGACATTTCATTGGTTGGACTCTTTAGTGGACATCATTGAGGGATACCAAATTGACTATTATGCAGTCTGACCAACAAGAAAATAGAACGCACGCCGGAACTGGAACATGTTCTATGCTCATCGCCCATGTTGACTTCATGATAGTTTTTCAAATTTGCAAGCAAGCCAATGTTGGTTTGAGAATTCCCCTGCACTTTTGATTTGGACAGGGCTCGATATTTCAAGTCGTGACCATTGTGCCCGTGTCACAGCCGGCTTCCACCGACCACCAAGCCAGAGGTTTGCGTTGTGCGCACAAGCCTTTGGGCTTCGATTGTGTGTTGACGGCCAGGCCACACTGTTCTGTGTGAACGGGCGCTGGTTCAATGGCCAGAACCAGCCTGAGCTCGGCTCCTTCTCCTGCGAGGCATGCGTGCAGGCGGCACCCGGCACGAGCAGATTGCCAGGGGCGAGGGGGGGAAGCCCGTCAGAGCTCTCTTGGATTGTTTGCGCAACGATACTTCAGCAAGTCCTGAAATCGGGAAGGGATGATGTAGTCCTCTTTATAAAGATAGCCTTGCAAAGTAGGTAAAGCAAGCAAGCGCTAGAGCAGATGCGTTCGCGTGGCAGACTCAGGGCGGAGCAGTGAACGTCAGTTGCATTGACACAGCAAGGAAGCGTTTGTGCCTTCTGGGCCCGTTTGTGGTTTGGTTTGCCTTACCAAGTCTGCAATAGCCCAAAGCACATGCCCACGCTGATTCCAAGAGGTGGTGACAGCGTCCAACTGTAGCACAGGAGGCTTGGCTGTTGAGGGCCAAATCATTTTAATAGGGGATTGGGGTGCTTCAAAATCAATTTCAGTCAAGACCATAGGAGCCAAGGGGCAGTAATTATGTATCCTCGCATATGACAAGACACCACCCCGGTGGATTGTGTCAAGTCTCCTTGGTGCGAGGTGGGTGGCTCTGGGTACAAGGACCTGGAGCGGCGGAACGAACAGGAGCTGTGGTTCTTCAACCGGATGAAGCTGAGGCTTTCCACTGAGGTTCTGGACAAGAGCTACACCCAGGCGGAAGAAAAGCGCAGTAGTGCAGTGGCAAGTGACAAGAGCCCACACCCAATGTTGGTTGAACGGCTTAGGGAGCAAGAAGCTTCCCATGAGCAACGGAGCAATAAAGGTACAGGAAAAGATGGTCAGCAACGACCGCTGTCAAGAAGTGTTTTTCTGGTCCGATGCTAAGGTGCAGTTTCGCTATTGCAAGCCATGCTTTCAACCACAGATTTCAGCTATCAAGGCCGACATATGAGAGCCGGCAATTTACTTGGGACGCAAGTGCGAGCCATTTTTCCGGCTTCGAGTTCATGTCAAAAGCTTGGCGCACCAGGCGCATTGCCTGCGCTTCGGCTCTGGCACGGAAGATCTGATGATGGTGATGCAGGAGAGAGGGCGGTTTTTGGATTCGATCGGTGCGTTTGACGGGTTCACTCCAGGCGTTCGGGTTTTTGCCTAATCGGCGGCTGAGGCATCACATGCGGTTTTAAATGGAGAGGCCCAGAGTCTTGACGACTGGGAGGACACTTGCGAAGCTTCACTCATCGTGAATTTCACGGGCATCACCGACAGTGACAGCCGCGAGGTGCGGTTTCCCGAGGTCGTTTTGCCCGTTGATCCTGAGAGCTGGACTCGAACCGAGTGTAACTTCCCCCTTGGTTTTCGTTGTAGCTGCCTTGCTCTTCGGTCTGCGTTGCGACAAGCTTTTCTTTCTTAGGTGAAGTTCCTGGATCTGGTGGACGGCCGCGCCCAGTGCCTGGCGGAGTCTATGTCGGGGGACCTCCCCATAGCCATCCACCAGAACTGCAGCCCCGCAGACGCGGCGCAGCAGATTCCCATAGATGACTTGCCCGGCCTGCTGTGGAGGAGAGGGAGTGGTTCTATTTTGCTGGTTTCGTTGGTGTTTGATTGTCGTGTCTGTGGTTTTGTCGAGGGTTATTGTGAGTTGAGGGATTTTCAGAAAGGCAGGGAGCAATTGCCCGCAAGGAGATCAAATGCAAAACAAGCAGCGAGTTCTCACGTGGCAAAGACGGTTTTTCCAAAGGCCGCATTTTCTGAGCGCTCCATTCATTTCCATGACCCACGTTGGGCATTTGTTTGTCTTTCTGCGGCTGCGATCCCTTCAGCAGCGTTTTGGAAAGATAATGATTCTGCCCCACAGAGCTACACCTTTTTGTCATGTTGGCATCACTTGCTCAGTAGTTCTGGGACTCTCGTGGATGGCTTGGGTTGTAGGTCGCCAGAGCAGGGGGAGCCGGTCGCGTGTAGCGAGGATCCACACCAAGCACCACGAGGAGGCGGGGCACCGTCTCCGCAACGCCATGGTGGACTGCTGGGGTCGGGGCGCCGTGGGCAAAGTGGACATGCAGCACCTCTTCAATACCAATCCGGCCCAGACCGAAGGCGCGGCAGTTTCTTTTTTGTGGAGATTCGGCAGGCGTTTGGCTGGACGTGTTCGAGAACACAAACCGTTAGTTTTCTGAGGTTGAGACCCACCTTCAACACAAGCTTTTGATCCCCTCAGCAAAGCTTCGCCCTAAGCCCAGACCCCCTCGGCTTTGCAAGTTTCTGCTTTTGGTATTTGCTGTATGTGATAAGTCCCGCTGACATCAACTTGTCGCAGTGGGCAGGTTTCGTTGGACGCGCCACGTTTCCGGCGAACTTGCACGTGACCAGCCACGCCGGCACTTGGACATACGTATCCGGGTTGATGCTTGGCCCAGACAGCAAGCTCCAAGCTCACATCACGCACACAAACAAGCACATGCAAATGCTCGATTGTTATGATGCAACTTGAGCTGAGCAAAACAACACATGCGGCTATGTGGCAAATCTGATGCAACTCCAGGTTTTGGAGGGGTGCAACACGTAGTGCAGCATGGGTTTCAGGTCCTGTGGTTGTGTGTTTCGATGCACAGCAGACCCATCGCTCAGCCAAGCAAGCAAGCACAAGTACGGAAGTTCAAAGAGAAACACGCAGCAGGAAGAAAGCATGAAGAAGTAATGACAAGCACACGGCGAAAACAACAAAATCAATCAATGACAAACGCACAACATGAAGGACACATATTCCTGAAGGAGGAGAAAGAGTCTCAACTGCTTGAGCTGAGGAAGTATGGTTGGGCCAAGAATGACTACTACCCTGAGGCTACCAGGGTTCGCGCCTGCATCACCTTTAGTGATAGTGCAACCTCGGGGAGCCTGCAGCTGCGGATGATCCATGCACATCGTTTGCAATGGCATTAGTTTTGTATTTGTTGTATTTTGCTGCAGCTGGCATCCTGGGCACCTGGCACGGCTGGTTAACAAGTTCAGGGGGGGGCCATCGGTCGGAGTTCCGAACAAGGCCAGGAGCTGTCCCGTTTTGTTAGCAGCGAACGTCTTCACAATCTGCTGATGCTTTTTTTCTTCTTTAGAATTTGGTGCTAGTGCCGGCAAGTGCAACGCACTCCAGGCATCAAGAACCTGTTTGACAGAGTCCAGACATATTTCTCCCGAAGCCTTGTAAGGTGTCTCATTTTTTTTGTGCATTGAGAGATGCTTTGCACTACATCAACTCCATTCAGCAAAGAACCTCTGCCAGCTTTTGCTTGCCGACCAAGGCCTGTCCCATAGAGATGCTGGGGTGGGAAACGGGTTGAAACCAACGGTTGAAACCTAGGAGCAACTAGAATATGGTGCTGAGCCACCAAGCTCCGGTCGCCCGTCTAACCCCACCCTAACTTTGGATAAACAGACCCATGCGCTTCTGAATTCAAATGCACGCATCGTTTTGCTACATGTTGTGTGAATAGTGTTCCAATCCCAAAGCCGCCACCCTACCGTGGCGTTTGGCTCAAGAATTACGCCAATCGGCGTGGATCGACAATAATTAGAAAACAATCGTGCTCACAGAGCTCCTGCGGCATTTCACTAAGGTGCATTGCAGGTATTCTGGGGGGTGGTACAACCAAACCACCGGTACAAATCAGAAATGCCTTCGGTTTCTCAGGTTATCAGCCGTAGGGGTCTCCCACGAGCTGTGAGACGTAGATCAGTAAAGATGACAGGGGTCTCCCACCGTCCCATATTGCTGAACCTTACAATCGCTCGGGGCTCCTACACTTCTCGAGACAATTTCGGAATGGGGATAGGGCACAAGCCCGCAAATTCCGGACAGGTCATCATCCCCGAGGGAGCCAACGGCAGGTCCTGGGAACGCAGATGAACAAGCTAAAGAAGAATTGCGCAAGCACAAAGCGAAGACAGAACGACACATGAACGAAGCAGCTGGGCAGCACGATGAAACACGACCTTTGCAGAGTAAATGTGCTACCGTGGAATCCACAATCTAGGCGCTACGGACCGATGAGGCAGGTTGCATTCGGAGGGTTACTGGTTTGGAGATAATTTTATTCAGGCACTCGAAGCTCAAGTTGATGGGAGAAAGAAGGACGCGTGTGATCTAGCGACCGAAAGGTACAAGTCCGAGAACCACGACGAGGTATAGGCATCGCTACATCACGCCACGAATGAACTTAGAACTCGCGGCAGCATGAAGATCGACGCCTGCTGGGATCGCTCAGGGGAGACTACGATCTGAGGAAAGCAACATCCACATCAAGGAGGAGAACAATGAATGACTTCAGATCACCCATCAGCGTCTAAGTGCGGGTGGAACTGGAGGATGTGAATGAGAGGTATGACGAACTCTTTGCAAAAACATCATGATAGTCCGAGGGAGAGCACGAGCTCGACAGGCGTCGTTACCGACACCGTATCGCCTTACTTCATGGAGGAGTCCCCATCAGTCCTTAATTTGGAAAAGACCCTGTAACAATTGATGATTGCCGAAGAGTCACACGTCTTCGAGTGAAGGACAACTTCCCATTTCTGGCGACGAACAACGACCATGATCACGGCCCAGTGGGTGAACTTACAGGAGAAGCCATGGAAGCAACAATGTGGGGTCTGCTCAAGCAGCGGAGCCGTTGAGGGCCGTTCAACCCCAAGGACGCTGAGGATGTTGAGGGAGACAGGAGTGATGAAGAAGAAGTAGAGTTGGGAATAGAAGATGCAAAAGGTGTGATGAGGAAAAAAGGCGCGTTGAAGAACGAGGCAAACTGCTTGGAGCACATGGTAACCCGCGGGGCCGCAAATCCTTACTGTGGTCGAAGTGAGATGTGTGTCACGCGCGCCGCAGCGAACGCCGCGATTTGCGATCCTATGTTGGAAGACCAGTGAGGAACACCGGCGCAGAGTGCAGTATGGCGAGATCAACTGGTTATTTGGCACCCGCGGCAGAGTTTACGAACGCGTGGCTGCATGTGCAACACACAACAAATCTTCGTTCCTTTTCCAGGATGCTGCGCAGCACCTTTGGCCGATCTTCGATGGCTTCGCAGAGTTTGCAGACGGGTCGCCATCAGCGCCACTGAGCTGTCCTACGACCGATCGAAGGCGAGCAGCACATAGTGGTGTACCGATCAAGGACATGACCAGGACGAGGTGCCTTTCCCAAAGCTGTGGTGGGAGGAAAGACGCTGATACAGCTTGTGGCAGGGAAGTTGCGTCCCGAATGATGGTGGAACATGAAGAATTAACCTGGAGACCCAAGAGGAATTGCTGTCAGGGGCAAAGAGGAGTACAATGCGGCCATGTCCAACTGTCGCAATCTCGCCCTAAACAAGAAGCTGGGCAACCGATGGTATGGGCAAGCAATGTCCAAATTGCTTGAACTGAAGGCGTGCTTCGTTCACGTCTTGCAGGTTTGCGAAGGGTACTTCTACACGCATGGAGTGATCGTGTTTGTCCAATCGAGACGGGTGAGAGAGGCTCGCGAGGAAGCGGACGCTGCCGTCGGCGTAGAAGAAGAGGAGGGCGTCTCTATGAAAGTCCGAAACCTGCAAGCAGCACGGGCAGAAAAAGAATGGGGCCACGAAGACATGGATGTCGACTCCGAGGAAAACAATCCAATCGTGAATATCCTGACGAACACTTGCACGACCGGGGCCTTGACAACGCAAATCGGCTGCTCCTTCGTTGCTGAAAGACAACATAGATATCAAGTTCAGCAGCCACAAGAACACCGAGCTTGGGCTACCAAGAGCTGGAGCACGGCATCCAGGAGCAATGCTCGGACAAGAGATTCTGCAAACGCGTGGCCGAGCAGAAGTATGAGGGCTACTACGGGGCCGTCACGGACAACATCCCGGAATACGGGTGGGTTTGCACACTGTCCGACAAGCAGGAAGAGTTCGGAGAACTCTGTGATGTTCCCAATGATGACTCTAGAACCCCGAAAGACGCCCTCGAGGAATTCTGTTCTGATGACATGCTTGGTTCGCGAAGGAGCTATCAAAGTGTTTGCGTCACAGAATACCCCACTAGCGGGAGGGACATTGACAATCGTAAAGGGTTGCATGGAGACAGTCCAAAAATATCCGAGAGAGCACAATGTCGAGATTCGGAATCCTGTGCTGGAAGGCCAATGAGGGGCACCGGCCGGGCAAGCGTGGGGGTGCTATCATTGAAGTGTTCCACCCAAGACACGTCCGTGGATTCTGGGTATAATATCTTCGTTCAGCGTTCTACACGGGTCTCTGGTAGATCAGATGGCGAGAGAGAGAGAGAGATATATGTATTTATATATATATTTACATATCCATTTCATTCCAGTCGAATTCGGTTGGCTCTCTGTACAAGTGGCACAATGCACATTCGAAATATAAATGCAAGCTTACAAATTAAGCGTGGCTCGTTGGACCTTAAAGGGGGGGGCAACTGCAATACTTGTCGACGAAACTGGTGGAGGGCTAGGTCAGCCGGGCTTCTTATGGGGCGGGACGAGCTATGAGCTAATGCGTCGTCCTATTGATCCACCATCCGTAAGGCCAGTTTGGCATTCAGAGCACTTGTCGTTGGTGAACTTCAACGTTGTTCACCCCCCCGAACGACACACTTCCCCGACCTTCCGGGAACTCTTTTGCAAAGCACGGGCTTTTTCTTTCCGCGGAGCGTTCTTTCGCAGTGCATTTCTAGCCGTGTGCTGCAGAACGAGGACAAAGGAAAACTGGGTGAGGCTGCTTAATGTAGTCAATCGGGATGAAGCACTATAGTTGACGATCGCGCTGTCGGCGTCTGCGCGGAACGCTGCAAATCAACGACGCCGCGTGGGGTGTGTGAATAGCGTTCCACTCCCAAAGCCTCGCCACCCTACCGTGCGCCAATCGGCATGGATCGACAATAGAAAAACAATCGTGCTCACAGAGCGCCTGCGGCGTCTCACTAAGGCGCTGCAGGTATTCTTGGGGGGGGTGCAACCAAACCACCGGTACAACTCAGAATGCCCTCATTTTCTCATGTTGCTTGGCAAACGCTTCTGCAAAAAACGTAGTCCTTGCACGTTTTTCCACTTCAAAGAAACCTGTGCTTGCCCGGGAAGTAGCGCCACAGCATGCAAACGGGGTACTTAAGGCGAACATGTTGCACATAGGATGGGAAGCCTCCGCTGTCACTTGGAGCCAGCAGTTGGCACACTGGCGGCATATCTGAAACACGCCGCAAATGTTTCATTCAGTTTTGCATGCGCGCTTGACATCTTGTTGACGCTGCTTGTGTCAGGCCATGCTCTGGCGCCAAGGTGCGACGAAGAACTCACAACTTTACCGAGTCCTCGCTCTTGTTACTGCCTGACCAATGCATCTTGCAGAAACAAGGTTCTCTGTAGTCGACTGTCGGTCGACCTCCCTCGCATTTGCACAATGCTGGGGCCTCTCTCGACTCACTATCGTGCACAATTGCGCTCGCCAAGCGTCGTTGATATCATGCAACCATTCCTCCTCACGCTCACATGCAAGTGCTGCCCCACCACCAGAGTCCTGTCGGCAACCTGTAGACAGGCCGTGCCCATCACAAGCCTTCGTCGGTGCAGAACCTAAGAGCAACCAGATGGCAACGACTTCGGCTCGCCCAGATTGTTTTGGAATCTCATTTGCCTTCTTGTGCTGGGGAAAGCGCTCATCCAGCAACTTGATGATCTTCTCGCCACGCATTCCAGGGCTTTCTCGCTGAGGGTGACATAGCCTCCGGAACTTTGTCGAGGCTCGCCGTCGGCAACTTGTTGACGACTTTCCACCGATGCTCCTTCATTTAATGATCGCCGCTCAAACACCGGAGAGGCCGAGATGCATCACGTGAGGCTTTGGCCATGGCTCCAACCTCAAGTTCAGGTTACTGCGAACCTCCGCCGCCAATGAAACCAGCAGCGGGCGCCCCTAGAAACAGGCATTGCGCTCTTTGCCTGTCGCTCCCATCTCTTTCTATGAGCCATGATGCAAAGAAGGCTCAAGAGGCTCTGTGCAAAAAATGTGTTCGTGTTTCTTTTTGGTTTCCCTTGAAACCGACCTAAACCAGGGTATGCGACCTAAAACAGGGTATCGGTCCTCTCAACGCGCAGAAACGCATTGGCTCAGGCAAGCGGCGCTGTGCAGTTCACGGACTCCTTTGTGAACACCTACTCTGGCACACAGCTGTTTCACCACAAGTGCGGCGTTTGGCACGACTTGTCAAGCGTCTACTGCGGCTGGGGCTGGGATAATTCCTGCGCACTGCAATGGAAGTATCATGCAGGGGCGGACGTGTACCTTGGACGGCGATCGGGGCTGAGTTGCCTGAGGCAATCAAGTACGAACCTGCTTTAGACTTTGGAATGCTGGACAAGCTTGTGTAGGATCTTGCGAATCACGCGAATCGCTTAAGTCGTTGCCATTGGCCCTTGCTCATGTGACCGGTTGGTTCATGTCCCACACGTCAGCGTGTTTTTGGTGCATCTCAGAGATTGGAATGTGCAAATCAGGATTTTGACAGCGCCTTTGCATTGTACGGACAACCTGTGCCGCCCCAGCAGCAAAAAACAAAGGTCCATTTGCAGAGCACTTGAGGCTGGTGAAGCCGGTCAAAGGGGAATGGCAAACCAGTTCAAGACGCCTGCCCCATGCAGCATCATCAGGATCATGCGGATTTGGGTTGCAGGTCATAAGGCCGAGTCGAGACGATTCTGGCCTTTGCGGAGTCCGGCGAGCCAAGGAGACATGCCAGTGGGCTAACAAGCCATCAGCCACTTGCGTTTGTCACAAGTCGGAGGAGGGCAAGATCCAAAGTTGTGACATGTTTTCCTGGGCCAAAATGGGGAGGGTGTTTTGCTGGACGTTGCCTGCTGCAAGCGTGACGATCCATGCAGACTTCCGACTTTCCCGAAGATTCCATCGAGGTACATCAAGAGCTTTGAGCTTGAGATGGGCAGCAACGACCCCGCACACTCGCGGGCCTTTCGGGGACGCTTCGACCTGCCCGTGCACTTTGACCAGGTGAGATTCCCTCGCACTGTTCCAGCCACCTAGACGGGTGTGTGGGTACAACATGTATGGGGCTCTGAAACATCAAAGCCGCCCAAAGTGCGCGTTGAGGTTGCATTTGTGTGTCTCTGGTGAGGAGCGATTGGAGAATTATTTTCAAGAGAGATGTTCTGCAGCAGAATGGCAACTATCGCGATCGTCAAAAAGGTAGATCTTCAAGCATGCACATGCGCACGCATGATCTTGGGAATGCCTCATGAAACCGTGACCATGCCACGAGTCTTCAACCATGGCACAGGTGGTGGCTGCAAACAGCTGGTATCAAATCGGATACTACGAGAGTTGGAAGCGTGTCAGGCGCTCAGAGATGAAGGCTGTATCGAGACTGGTGCCCCCTTGGCCCTGCGCCAACTTATGCAGGGATCCCTTACATGTCGCCCACCATCACGCGAGCTCACCAATGCACCACCAGCGCAATTTATGAAACATCCAAAAAGGGGGATTCCCGCTGCAAAAAACGCCAAGCCTGGATAATTTTGACTTGCTTGTACATGTAGTGAAGCTGGCGCATCTTTGTTGCTGCCTTCGAAAGGTGAACACAGGCCTGGCCACGTGGTCTTACCCGGACGCCAAGTACATCCGCTCTTGCAACTCAGCCCAGTATCCTTGTGTGGCTTTCAGAGGGGCCTGCTCAAAACAAACAGTTGCACTTTGAGAGGCTAACATGACTTTGGAGGACTCGGTGCTTCCCTTTCAACCACCACGAATGTGTTTGAGGATGGGACCTTTGCTTTTTGCCCGTTGGCAAAGGCATCGTTTTCACGGACAAGTCTGCCGGCGGCAACCTGGTCGTGGCCATGAAGAGCGACAACGGGGTCGTGCAGTTCCAGGCACCTGGGCACATCCCCTTCCAAAACTCCACATGCCCATCTCAGGGACTTGCTTGGGGTTCCTACTTCCCAACTGGTATGGCATGTCGCCACACCTAACGATGGCGATGGTTTCCTCAGTCAACAAAAGACGGCAACCGCGCAACATCTCTTCGTAAAACTGACGATCCCGCGTAGCTTCCACTCTTTCAGAGGAATGCTTCCACTCTTTCAGAGGAATGCTAGGCCATGCTGGAGCTTCCAAACATACGTGTGCTTGTGCTTGTGTGTGTGTGTGCGCGTGTGTGCGCGTGTGTCTGTGTCTCTGTGTCTCTGTGTCTCTGTGTCTCTGTGTCTCTATGTCTCGCTGTGTCCCTGTGGCTGCGTTTGTGTGCTTGTGTGTCTGTGACAGAAAGAAACGAAAACAATGAGACCATTCAATCAACCGAATTGCTAAAGAGTTGGGTCAGCGCATGCCTGCAAGGGTTGCTGCCGCTGTGAGCCAAGGATGACCTTCTGGTTGACAGGATCAGTGCCCTCAAAAAGTCCAGACATGTCAGGCTTTCCAAGCCGAGCTTGGCAGACCACTCCATGCCTTTTGCTCCCAAGTGCTGTGGGCGCTTCATCGTCTTGCGATAAGTGTGGTTGTTGCTTGGACGCCAGATTCCCAATCTGTGTCTTGTTTCCAGTTTGCCTGGGATCATGTGCAAGAGTCCTGATCCCCGCCAGTTGTCCCGTTTATGCCCGTTTTTGCCCCGGATCACTTTTCGGGCCCACCACACTTCTTTCGCTAAGCGCCTCTAGGACACCTTCACCGGTACCTGGTCGAACAATGGACTGGTGCACTCGGACTGCGGTGCATGGCACCCCATCAGCGATGTCAGTGGCTGCGGTTTCGGCTGGGGTGCCACCTGCCAACCCGAGATCAAGCACACTGAAGGCCCAGGGCACAAATCCGGTCAGCTCTTTTCCCCCCAAAAAAAACACTGTTGGGGTTCTTACTCTTCTAAAAGATGGGCCGCATGCTGCCAGATCGCCGGGCCGCATGCTCGCCAGCGTATGCATTTACTTGTCTCCCAGTATTTGCTTTCATTTGTAGATCGCCGGGTCGCCTGCTCGCCGGTGTGCGTATTTTCTTGTCTTCCAATATGTGCCTTCATTTGTCTCCCAGTGCTGCCAGATCGCTGGGCATATGCTTGCCAGTGTGCGCATTTGCTTATGTCCCAGTATGTGCCTTCATTTGTCTCCCAGTGCTGCCGCATTTACCTCTCCCAGTATGTGCCTTCATTTGCCTCCCAGTGCTGCCAGATGCCAGTGTGCGCATTTCTTGTCTCGCAGTATGTGCCTTCAGTTGTCTCCCAGTGCTGCCAGATCGCCGGGCCGCATGCTTGCCAGTGTTCGCATTTCCTTGTCTTTTAACACGTGCCTTCGTTTGTCTCCTAGTGCTGCCAGATTCAGGGCCGCGTGCTTGCCAGTGTGCGCATTAACTTGTCTTCCAGGCTGTGCTTTCTTTGTCTCCCAACGCTGCCAGATCGCCGGGCCGTGCCAGTCGGCCACATGCTCGCCAGTGTGCGCATTTATTTGTCTCCCAGCGCGTGCCTTCATTTGTCCCCCGGTGTTGCCAGACCGCCGGGCCGAGCGAAATGCTCGCAAAAGCGCGTCCGCCGTCGGGCGCAAGAGTGTTCATAAGCGTCTCCATTGTCGGCGCGCAAGAGTGTTCCTTGTTGGCGCAAAAAACGTGTCCAATGTCGGCGCACAGGAGTGTTTCTCGTTGGCGCATAAGC
>CAUJNA010000758.1:50000-110068 GCA_963377175.1 Effrenium voratum
TGTTTGGGAGAAGTGGTGCGTTGCTATTCCGGGTTGTTGCCCCTTTTCAACGATCAGCACTGTTTGGTTAGTCGGAGAGCTAAGTAAGCCAAATTCTGGGGCAGAAAGCTTTTACCCTCGCAAATGCCATCAGCTGCTTTATAAAGTGACAGCAGGCGCCGCTCTCGTCCTATCTTCCGCCTCGAGACCCTACGAGGACGCTTCCGTCAGACGCAGCAGGGCGGCAGCGCGACCCTGGCAGCGAGCAGCGTCTGCCGAGGCGGCCCGCCAGATTACACTCGGACTTTCCAGCCTGGAACCTATCACCAGGGCTGGGTTGTCAAAGAACACGTCTGACAAAGCTTCAGCTGCTGGGTTCAACATGCCTGGCAGCGCCTCACCTTCAGCAACAGACGTAGCCTCAGCACGCTCACGCTGCTCGCTCGCAGCCTCAGAGCATGCCGCGGACAAATGACATTGCTACTTCACCTACTTGGACAGTTGCGTTTTCAACAATGTTGATCGACAGGGAGTCAAAAGATAAACTCAAGCTCATTAACTCATACGAAACACGTAATATAACTTGTCATTTGTTATTCACCACGTGCCGTAGAATGTCGTTCAATCAACTATTTGTCAAAGGTGATCATGTGTAGACAAGTGTCAAACTTGTCATGAAGCCTCGTCTTCGTCATCTTGGCCCTCTGGGCCCAACAAGATGCCGTCAGGCGCCGGAGCTGCTCTGTCCGACAATAGTACTGGTTCTGGCGCAGCCCAGGTTTCACAATGCCTATGTGTGTCAGGAGCCTCGCTAAGTAATTTATAAATGGCAACAACGGTCAAAAGGCCATTGATTGACCTTGACAAAGCCACGTGCTTTCACAGATCTCAGAAACAGCAAGCTACAAACCAGAGGCACGCCCAAATGGTTCCTTACGTGCAGGCTGTGCGCAAGTGGTGATTTTTTGGTTGCTTGCGCGTGCGCTTGAGGTCAAGTTGAGCGTCTGACAGAGCAGCTTGTGACACCTTCGATTTTCCGTAGCCTGACTGACAGGCGACTGGCAAGACGTGGTGAGTTGACATTGTCGCTGGCTGGGGTCAAACAGTTGCAACGGTCGTAACCAAAGAAGTCACAAGGCAGCAGCCTTGCGGCGCTCTTCACGTGGCTGAGTTGCAGTTGACTCAGTTCAGAGAAGTCCTTAGTGGCAGAGTGGCAGAAATGCTCTCAATGATACATGTTTGCAGTCTAACCTAAGAGGCAAGCGCAATTCTTCAAGCTGCCGCAGACCGTCGTCGTTTTCCACAGCCAATGGTTGCGCTCCAGGCCAAACGTGTCGTGCAGCAGGTCAAAGGCGCGGGCGGAAAGAAGCAAGTGGAAACAGTTGTGATGCTTTGGGATGATTTTGTCGTGGCCATACGCAGCCTTAAGTCTGCGTGCTTGGCAACCAACTTCGTCCACGCCGTTGTGCTGGCTGGAAACCGCCCAGATGTCAAGCGGAAAGCTTCTACGCAAAGGCGAATCAAAGCTTGCAAAGAAAGACTGCAGGGCTCCACGCCAGCAAGGGCAATATTCGAAATTGTTTGTGCTGTGCGGCCATTAGGCAAGGAAGCCATCTCCGTGATTTCACTCCCTGGTGTCTTTGGGCGTCAAATCCAAAGCCAGTTGACCAATATTCCTGAAATGTTGAGTTTGTTGGCGCAGCAGCATCCCATGTTTGCGGAGAATTTGTCCAGCTTGAAGAACAAAAGCTGCGACTGGCTTCTCTACGCGGGCGAGCGAACGCCCGGAAACCATGAAAGGGTAACAGCCGCAGGGAACGTTGGCTGTGGTATGGCGCATGCAATGATCTCAATGTCGGCTCCGCGCGGCGTGAGCTCTGTGGCTTTAGCCATTGTTCGCCACTTGAAGGCTGTTTCGCGGGGTCTTGGCGTTGGGTCTCACTTCGTGCTCATCCGGCAGGTGTTGATCCTAGCCAGATCTTCTGGCTTCAAGCCTTGCTTCAAATGCCTGAACATTCTCGACAAACGTGATCGCAGCGGATTGCCTCAAGGGCCATTACACCGTAGCTTGCGCTGACCCGGCTGCTTTTCGTTTCGCACTGACAACAACACGCGGGCTGCGGCTGACCATTTGGCCGTTCTGTTTCGCGCAAGCAAGGCTGTGGAGTTGCGCAAAGCCGAAACCATCCTTGGACTCAACCATGTCGAGCGTGGACTGCTGCGTGCGTTGGGCGTTCGCCGTTGGGTTTCGCCAAGCAATTTTTCACTTTGACAGTACGCACGTGCTGTGGCAAGGCATTGCGCCGCTAGAGGTTGGCTTCTGGATGGCACACATGCGGATGAACGAAAATCCAACCGGCGGACATTCAAAACTTCACGCGCGCGCACGGCTGGCGACCTTGCAGTACCTCCTTGAGCAACGTGTCCGATCTTGGGGGTTTGTTCAGCCCTACGGAGTTGAAGCCTGGTGACTGGAAGGGGCAGCGCGCGACGCTTGCGTCTTTTTTCTTGTGTTTCTTTGCGTGCTTCAATGCAAAACTTAGAGCCATATATTGATGGCAGTGACAAGATGACCATGGGCTCGTTTTGAGCGACAAGATGGCCATGGGCTCGATGTGAGCAGACTGAGTCAACCGACCTGTCTGGTCTCGGCGCCCTGCCTCGTGGAGCGCCCGACCCTGTGACAGCGCCTTGTCCGTGGAGGCCTGCGTGGACGCCGCTTGGTATCCACGCAAGCCATGACATTTTGGCTGTTGACCGCCGCGTCGCAAGGGGCAGCTGCAGCCGTGGCAACTTTGCCAACCTTGCTGCTGGCGTAGACCGGCAGCGCCTCAGTGGTGCTTGTGAGTGAGCTAGCGGCCTGCTGCTTGATGAACAAGTGCTGCTTAGTGCCTTTTTCGGCGAGTTGACTGGGCGGGTGCGGCTGGCGATCGCTTGGATCTCGAGGCCCAACTCGGCCTCATCAGCGCTGGTCAATTTGAGTTCCTTGGCCACGCGTTTCCGGCCAATCTATTCACTCAGCTCCGTAGACTCGTCCTTGGTCGAGAACTCGTTGAGCCTCGAGAGCTTGCCAACCCATATTCCAAACAAAATAGTACATGGTCAAACGCGCAATCTATAATTATGTTTTACCAGCGACAAGCTAGGATCCTCAGCCAGCTGCCGCATAAACCCTGCCTTCTTGGAGTTGTCTTCCTACGGCCAGTTGTGCCAACAACTCAGAAACAGTTCCCGCTATCTAATTACATCACACGCAACACTGCAACAACGGTCCTGAATGGTGTTCCACAGCAAGGGCATCAGATGCTAGGCTTTCACCCTGTTTCTTCGCGCGGTGATACAGCTGGTTGTAAATTTCCTTTCCTTTGGTATCTTGGGCGCACGCCTTTCCGGATTTTGCCTTCCCTTTGGGGGCACCATCCATTTTGCCAGCCTTTTTGCGCATAGCTCTACAAAACAGGCTAACACACTGACCCGAAAGCTTTCCTATCCGCGGTGGTCCAAAACAACAATGACAATCATAAAAAGTTTAGTTTCCAACCCAGGCACAAGCGCTTTTCAGCGCTGGAGTATATGTTTTTTATCAAACACATAGCAGTGCTTCGCAGCGCTTGGCAACCTAGGCTCGCGCTCCGAATGGGCCAGCGCTCGCCAGCGCTAAAGAATCAAAACCACAAGCCAGTTATTCTGCGCTAATGTACCTACAGACTTTGTAAACGGAAGGAATGACCACATTACTGCGAGCGCACTGCTCCAATCAGTATATTTTGATATTGGGTGTCTATCGGGTGTCTATGGTTCAATACATAGTTTGTTAAATTGTAAAGTCTCCAGCAAACGCTTCCTATTGGCGTCATTAGCAAAACACGTACTTACAAAGTAATATGTGGTATCACCCTGGCAGGCATGATGAAACAAATCCAATATGACATCTCGCTAGCAAACACATGATATTGAAATTCCAGTTGGTTATCAACATAGCAGAGTATAGTCAAACCGTGCGAACAAATATAATCCAACAGCATACCCCAATCTAGCTAGGACACATCTTGACAAGCTTAAACCTACCTTAAATTCATCTTACAATCTTAATTTCATCTTAAATTCGTGTTAAACTCATCTCAGATTCATTCTAAACTTACTTGTTTTAGTCTAAAAGTAGTCACTAAGTAGTCTTTAGTTTCATCTCAATGTTGTCGTAGCTTTATCATAAATTTGTCTTAAATTCATCTTAACTGTTTGTATGTGTGGGTATGTATGCTTGTATAAATGTAGATGTTTGTACATGTATGTATACCGATGCACGCATGTGCATTTACACACAGACAAGGCGCTTTGACGTTTGTCGAGCCTGGCCTGGGTCTCCTCCGGCGTGGGCAGCTGATCAGGCGCCGAACTCGCAGGCGCCGGATCTGCGGGTGAAGCCACGCGCGGGTTGTCCGGGTTGTTCGTTGGAGCTGGTGCTTTCTCAGGATGCTGCCCCCGCCCTGCAACGATAGATGGAACAACAAGTGGGGCGAAGTGTGCTCAGGTGGTTGGTCCTGGCTGCAAGGTGAAGGGCTCCCTGTCGTGCTGCAAGACGGGAAGCTGGCAGTGGACTTCGGGCCCAGGCGCCAGGCTCCAAGCCGGGCTCCTGAGAGGCGCCTTGCTGCACCACGGGCTTGTCGGCCCGCTGCCCACGAGCGTGCGAGCTCCGCGGCGACCTCGAGCGTCTCCGCGGTGAGCTCGGCGCCTCCGCAGCCGGCTCGAGCGCGCGCCGCTGCCGATGCCGGGGCCGGCTGCGGCGTTCTCCTGTGACGTGCAAGCGAGGCATGCCGCCTATGTGCTCCTAGAGACAAAACGGCCAGTGGCGACACGTGTTTGCGCTCACCGCCTTGCGTGCTGAAACGGGTTCAGTGCGCCTTTTTCTGGTGCAAAAGCGCTTCATTCAGCGTTCAAGCCGGTGTGCTACTGTGAGTCTAGGGCCATAGCATGGAAGGCAAGCGCTTTGCAGCGCTGTCAAATACGGGCCATTGCGTGGAAGGCAAACGCAACACGGCGGCAACAAGCGCATGTTCTACAAGGCAAGGCTTTGCAGCGCTGTCAAGCGGGTGTCCTACCACGGTGCTGTCTTCAATGAGGCCTGCGCCCTTGGCTGGTCGTCATACATCTTTGGGCGGTCAAACACTTTGCCTTGTCGTTGAAGGGGCAATCGTCGCTCCCAGAGCAGTGACCGACTCAGTAAATGCGGCTCTGCGTGCTTCAAATCGCCTGTTCGTCGGCCAGCCTTTCAATTGAGGTCATTAGCGGGCTTGTCCAGGCATCGAGCAAGTGTTGCCGCACTTCACCGATCGGACTCTGGCTCGAGAGGCAGCCAATTGCTTGTGACACATGCTGCCACACTCAATGCTTTTGACTCAGACAATGTTTCCAGGACGCAGGTCCTTTATCAGCTTGCGTTTTGCATCCTTAGCTACAATCTCCTGCGCATTGTCCTGAGCATAGCTGCTTGCCCAAGGCCGTCTGCAGAAGAATGCTGTTCGCACTCCATGCCGTCATTGTAGTGCGCTGCCAGAGTTGGAGCTGCGCACTGCATGTCTTTCACTCCTGTGACACCAGCTTATCATTGGCGCGGGACACCTTCATCACAAGTGTTGTTGCTCCGTCACAGTCACTTACAGGATTCCCCACAGTGAGCGCATCTCGGTGCGCGCCGGACCCCATATACGTGTACTGCTCGTTGTAAGACTTTGTCAATTTGCAAATCACGGCGCCCAGAAGTTTTGAAGCGACTGTGATGCCAACTGGCCCGGCCCGGCCCTGCAGTTCCTGCATCATTGATGGACTACGGCGCCCCTGCGCAACTGATCTGTTTAAATCAGCAAGTTACCATGATCTCAATGATGATAGTACGGAGGCAAGGTTAAAAGGTCTGAATCTTGGCTGGGCGTTCATCGTCATCAGGATCCGCCAACAACAAAACTGACAATTCACACACTGTTTGGCTTTTTAGACACTTTCAGACACAGGGATCCTTGCGGCATGATACACCTGAACGTCTCCGTGTAGATGGTGGTTTCCCTTCTTGATTTTGGCGAAACAAGCAACGTTTCACACGGGCTCAATGTATTTTTTAAGGAGCCCTATAACAGGTGTCAGTCACTGAGACTCAGTCCTAACTTAGTCGCCAGCTCCAAGACGTCACACTCGTAGAGCAGCGTTGCCGGATTGCCATCGGTCAGGAAAAACTTCGGGGAGACGGGCGTGTAAAATCGCCACCAGCCCTGGCCGACGTCTTTGAAAGCAGCGTCTTTTGTCAGTTCCTTGACGCCCAACTCGGCAAAGGGTTTCTGACGTCTGGCCTCAGCCCCACCACCACCACCACCACCACCCACCACCACCACCACCCACCATCGCACCCACCACTACCAGGCCACCACCACCACCACCACCAACTCAACAAAAAAAGAACATCAATGACAACAATGACAATGATTAACAACGACAACAACAACAGCAACAACAACCAACAACAACCAACAACCAACAACCAACAACCAACAACCAACAACCACAACCAACAACAACCAACAACAACCAACAACAATAAAACAACAACAGCAACAACAACAACAAAGACAACAACAACAACCAACAACCAACAACCAACAACCAACAACCAACAACCAACAACCACAACAACCAACAACAACCAACAACAACAACAACAAACCAACAACAACAAACACACAACAACAACAAACACACACACACAACAACCAACAACCAACAACCAACAACCACAACCAACAACAACCAACAACAACAACAACAACCAACAACAACCAACAACAACAACAACAACAACAACAACAACAACAACAACAACAACAACAACAACAACAACAACAACAACAACAACAACAACACCAGCGGCAGCAGCAGCAGCAGCAACAACAACAACAACAGCAGCAGCAGCAACAGCAACAGCAACTGCAACTGCAACTGCAACAGCAACATGACAGCGCGCGTGGTGTTAGTCGTTCGGCAAAGTCACTGAGACTCGGGGTCGCTATACCATGTGCCCCGCCCGATGGCTTCCTCGAGTTTCGTTCGCGCAGGCTGGTACACCCAGGAGATGTCTGTGATGCCCCACGCATATTGCGCCTGCGGAGGCAGTGTGCGGCAAACAGCTTGGGACAGCGACAAATGCAGAAAGCGAAGCCCGTGTTAAGTTGATATTAGATAAGACAGCTACGGGATCTGAATCTGAGAATTGTCAACTGAATTGACGAACGCAGGCTGGCAAACACTGACTTAACCTAATGAGGTTTTTAATAGTAGGCCAGGCCTCTTTCGCAACGGGCGCATGGAGCACGGCGGGGCAGCGTGATTTCTGGTAGATCTTGCTCATTGAGGCTGAGGCTGCGCCCTCCGGGCTCAGGTGCTTCAGGGATGCGGCCGTGGTGGGCATGGATGTCAACAGCGCAGTTGAATTGAGTCAAGTCAAGGTCAGTGACGACAACTGACCAGCCTACTACTCAAATCAAAACAGCGCTGAGTCACTGACACAAAGACTCGGCCAGCAGCTGCCAGTTCGGAATTTTGAATTCACCTCCCATCAGAAATTGCGATGTCAGATTATGTATAAGTTCAAGGCAGTGACTTGCGGAACACAGTGTTCGACTTGCTCAGTCTCAGTTCCCGGCTCACGCGGTCCTTCAGCACTGGCGACCTTGATAGCCAGGCAAGTCCTTTCTGCGCCGGTACCATCTGAGTCATCTGAAGTCGTGAGGTTCTCGACCACAGCCATGATGTGTCCCCGGAGCCGCCGGTCCACGAGGTTCTGCTTCAACTCATCCGTATGTACTGCGCCTGAGTCTGCAAGTCCTCAAGGCAGTCATCCTGCGTGGCCGAACGGTTGCTGGCAAGTCTGATTCAAGCAGCAGGACGATTCGTCACACTGCTGCTTGGTCTTCGACCTGAGGCAGCAGCGCCAAGACTACTACACAGTGTATGGCTGAGCTGTCGGGAATCCTTAGCTTAACAGCAAGTGTCACACACATTTGGTTTCAAGACATGACATGACGCCATCAAACACTTGTCAGTCTGTCAAGCAAAGTCGCACTGTTCAACTGTCTGGGGTTCGAATGATAACCAAACATATCAGCTAAGGGGCATCAGTGACACAGCGTCAAACTGTACAAACTCAGCTGGGCCAAGGCGTCAGTGACGCAGCGCCAGGCTGTACTAGACTCTGTCATTACTACAGCGACAACGATTTCTCAAGTTCCGCAAGTCCTTCAATGATATTCTCTGCGACGCCAGGGTCGCAGCGATTTCCTGCTTCTCACAATGTGTTCGACTGCAGTTTCAAGGCTATTAAAAAGACGATGCGTCAACAGGAACGCCGCTGCAGCAGATGTACTTCTGTGGGCTCCACCATGGCAATGAAACAAGATGCCGTGACAACGCCCTTCAGCCCAAGCCCGTGTAGTCGTGTAGTTGTAATGTCCTCGTACACTTGCATCCACACTTGCACAAACCTTGTCCCGCACCTGATCCATTCTTCAATCTTGTCCACATTGGTTTTATCCCACAGGTCATAGGCCAGGTGCTCTATTTGAAACTCTTTACTAAAAAGTGTTTGGTCCAGTTCTCGGGTTCGCCTTCCAGGCGACGTCTATACCAGCTGTCAGCTGCGTGCAAAGCAACGACCAAATTTGGCTGCGCAGGATGTCTGCCTCCCTGCATGTCCATCATGTTTAATCAGTTCTTGGAACCGAAGCGCAGTAGCCAAGCTTCCAGCCATGACAACACAAGCGTTTGGACTGTGACAAGAAGAATGCTGGCTGTCGGTCTTGAAGTCGTAAATTTCCAACGCGTCCAGTGGCCACTTGGTCAAGTCATCAGCGCACTGAATACTTTGCCGCGCCCATCGCAATTGCCAGTCCATTTCCGTCCAGTGATTTGCTACGCATTCTCGATGATTCCTCTGACCACGCCGCACTTCCGTAGCCATGTCTCATTCGAATCAAGTCGGCCATCATCGTCGTAAGATTTGACGCGACGATCAGCATCAAACTGCTGCGGACAATGATCCGGCCACTCATCCGGCCAATCATCCTGCCAATCCTGCTGATCATCTGGCCACGCCCGCATCATTTGCAATCGAAAGCCTTGGGTGCCGCTTGAGCCGCAACGATCAAATGACAAAGTCAATTTGCCGAGCTGTCAGCAGATTGAGTATGGGTTCTAGTATGGCAAACACACCCATGCAACAAAACACAATGGACTGAAACGGAAACTGAAGCAAGCGCTGCGCACACAAGTCTTGAGAGTGTGAGGCGCAGCAAGCACGAGGCGCGTTGCAACCTCATGCGTGTCACCTTGCGCGTTGTCACTGAGTCATAAATTGCGCGGCGCACGCGATTGGCTGTGTGGTATGTGGCTTGAGCGCGCTCCCTGCGCTTGACATTCCCTCGCAACTCGTCAGACGCTCCCTCAGCTCGTCTGGCATCATGGCCTTTGGGTTTCGCTCCGGGACAGCCTCCCACAGGGCCAGTGCGCGTCCGACAGCTTCGGACGGCGGGGCGGATGGCTTCAAGGCGTCCGTGACACTCGTCGGCGCACAGGCTGGCAATCCTGGAGATGTGCTCTCCAGTGGTTTACCTGCGGCAGGCCCGCGCCAGAGTCTCACTTGCTCAAAGACGCGCTCTTGGCCTTTTGTCTTAACTTCCTGCAATGTCAAAGTTACAAACCACGGGGCTGGGCAGTCCGATTGTTCGACTGACCCGATGACACAGATTTGCTGCACGCCAAGCAGCAGAATGCTTTAGAAATGACCATGCCCCCCACCGCCTGGGGCGCAGTGTGACTGAGCACGATGATAACACATGGTGTAGGGGACTTGCGGATCCCCACCGCCATGTCGTCTAACGTGTCATGTAACTCCCTCAATCGCTGACACAGGGGCATTCGCGCCTGGGGCGGCCATCAACTGGAAGAAGCTTTGCGAGACAATGTTCAAGCATTGTTTTGGTACTAGCACATTTCTGCTCAGTCACCTTCAATGTGAAAGGGGGTGGTTCTGTAGGGATCCGCTGACCAGCTCGACCTGGCTCACCTTGATTCATTAGCAAGCAAGGAAAGTGCCGCGCGTTTTTTTTTCACGAATTTAGCCTAGCAAATGCGCAGCTCAGGTCGCTCTCCTCCTCCTGTCTGGCACGTCCCCTCGAAATTCCGGAGGATCCCGTCCACGACTCCACGACGAGGGGCCTGACATGTAGCTCAATTGCTCGTCAGACTGACTTGTGACAGCAAGGAGCACTAGTTTTTTTTTTACTATCTTACAGTTGAATGTCACAGGGCTCCCAAAGGTCCGGATGACGGAGCTCAGGCAGCTTTGCGGGGTGCAGAGCTGGAGGACGGATCATTGCGATGATTGCTGACCGCAACACACACTCGTCACAGGTCTGACAGTCTGATTGCGCAAATGGCTTCTGGCGGGAACGGGGCTACCAGCGCGTTTCATGCGCAAGGTTGGCCCACAGGCAAATGCAATGGAGGGCTTGGCCCCGCTCCCCCAGCAAAGAGCAAGACAAGGACAAGCAAGGCGCGCGCCTGGCGAGCGGGTCAAGTGCCACAGCAGCCCATCACGACCTGCCCGTGCGCGCGCGAAGTGTCGCGAAACCGCTGCTCCATTGCCCAATGGCTCAATGTGTAGAAGTTTTGTGCTGCCGGAGACCCCAGGGATCACCTAGAACTTGCCGATGTCACTGCCAGTGAACGACTTTTTACACAAACATTGGTCTAGAGTATGTGATTTTGTCAGGACAATGATGGCTACTTTGTCTGGCAGCAAGAAGCTGGTGAACGCAATCCAAATAGAGGCCGGCCTGCAGTGCCTGTTGATAACGGACCTTACTGGGGTGGCAACTGTGAGACTTGACTCAACGTGAGTGACAAGAGCAAGAAGAAAGGAATCCCTTCAACGCAGGCGCGATACCTTGAGCGGCTCGCTGTCCGTCTGGCAAGCCCAATCGCACGTGACTCCTTCAGCGTGATGTGGATTGTAAGAATCAATCCGAGGAGACAGACGGACGTTGTGGGACTGACAAATAGCGGCGCGGACACCTGTCTGACCAGGACCAGCTCCTGTGTGACCAGGACCAGTCTGACCAAAAGCAGTGCTTGCCGCCCTCGCGGCATTAATCAGGCTGATGGTTGTCTCCACTGGAGTGGCCGACTGAGATAAATCAATATGGGTGGCTAGGTTACAGCGCGTGAATGTCAAGAATGGGTTTCAATTGCAACAAGCGACTCAAGCGTATCTAGATTTAGCGCTGCCAACTCTGCTTTAGGATTGCCAAGGCAGACTCTCAGATTCCTAGCACTTTCCTTTAGCATTGCCAGTTCTATTCTACTCGGATTCCAGTGCTTACGTATTGGCTGACTCTCAGATTCCCAGTACTTATGCTAATGCCAAGCTTGACTCTCACACGCCCAGTGCCGACTTTAGCAGTGCCAATTCTACTTTAGTACTGCCAAGGCCAGCAACCCCACCCAAAAAAAGGTTGGACCCTGAACGGGGGACCCCGAACAAGGCTCAGGGCCTCTTGCGGGCACCCCCGTTTGCGCGATTGTTTGCTTTCAATTTTTGTCATGAAGTAATCTGAATTTTGATGGTTCGGGGGCCAGTGGCTAAATGGACTTCCTAAATTCAAGCCGTTGCGCTTTGAGCTGGGAAGAGCTTGGTTACGTGAATCGCTCTTGTTAATGTGCAAAAACTAGAGCTTTAATCTGAGGGTTTCGGCAACCCCCCGAAAAGGTTGGACACTAAAACGAGCCTCTTGCAGGCAACCAGCCCCGTTTGCGCAAATGTTTGCCCTGACTGTTTTGTAAAGAAGTTATCTTAAAATTGATCGCCACTAACAAAAGAAATTCCTATTGTTTGCCCTCCGCTGATTGTCCGACTTATTTTGGCTAGTCCGTTTTTGCCCGGAATCTTTTTCAGGCATGCAAGCTACTGCCTTCAAAGCGTGTCCAACATGACGGGTGCATGCCTAAGCATGTGACTTGGCTCATCAAGGTGGCGTTTTTTTAGTGAACGTGTGTCCGTCCAGGACTTTCAGACAATGCGCCGCTGTGCGCAGACACTAGCTTGGCCCACGCAGATTAGCCACAGCCCAAGTTTGCCTGACTGGCCGACATCGGTTCCATGCGCTCGCTGCCTGACGGCTGAGGCCTAGAGAGTACTGACTTGGAGCACAGCAGTATTGCAGTATTGCACTTGTGCCAAAGGTTGGGGTGGACTTATGTTTAAGCAGCTCGGCAAAGTCACACGAAAGACAGACAACGCTTGGGTTCACACTGTCAACCCGTCAGAGGGCTCTTCCGCCCTTGCACCAAGTTGCGAAGCGTGGGGGAGCAGCCTACGTGCGAAAGCCGATCCGTTTGATCCGTTTGACGAGTGTGAGGCGAGCCTGTTCATCGCGTCATCACACTTGATGCAGTTTACAGCACAGTGACATGATGCCGCGGACTCATGCTACGTCTAAAAGCATGAGTCTGAGTGATGCCCTCCAAGCCCCTCCTGAAGCTCTGAAGGCAGAACGCCGCAGCAGGCACGCTGCCGGAAAGTTGCTGCGCTGCCTTAGGCCATTGCAAACCCAACGCGCGGGGTGCCTAATCAATCACTGGCATACTGAATAAGTCAAGCGTAAGGAGAATTCGACCTGCGCAACTGCAATTGTGCCTTGGCAGTCGTCATGTGGTAATATTTTTATAAACCGGCATTGTTCTTCCAACCAGCAAGGAAGGAAGTCTTGATGATGCAGACCAAGCCCCGCTGAAGCATCACCCGGGCCCAACCCCAGACCCTGACGATGTCAGCCACATGGCCTAAACCCTGCATATACGCGATGTTTTGCGAGGGTTTCTCACAGGCAAGCAAAACCGCAAGCCCGAGCTGGTGCTGCAGAGTTGCCGGATTTAGGCAGCGCATCGCGACCAAGTGGCGAGGGTCGGCGGCGCCAGGGTGCAGCCCCTATAGCCAAAGCTAGCAGGCTAATTGCCTAGCGGCGACATGCTACCTCAGAAGGCGTAGCCGGGCTACCGCCCGGTGCCACCGACCCCCGCAAATCTTTTAATGCCAGGGGGAGGAGGAGCGGGGTCTTCATGGATCCATGCAGCTAGCTGTGGCTAGGGTTCGTCACTTTGGCTTGATCTTTCAGGTGTGTTGGGGGGGAGGAAGAGCGGGGCCTTTATGGATCCATGCAGCTAGCTTTGGCTACAGGCCCGAGCAAGACTGCGGAACTGCGTCAGCTTGGGCAAAAGAAAGGAGTGCGCAGGACCATGATAAGAAAGATGATAAGGATAAGGACTGTGATGCGGCCCAGTATAAAGCTCGGATGCTCATCCGACGCGCTCGCTCTAACGTCACTTTTGAATTCTACCTAGAATCGTTACTAGTGTCTAGCGGGCCAATTCCACCAGCTGTCCATAGGCCGATGCTCATCCGAGCAAGCTTCGGAGGAGCGTGGTCCAAAGCAAATTTAATTATCGTCGTAGCACCCGCTGTCATTGATGCTGCCTACACAGGTCATGACCATGATAGAATGATGACAAGGACGAGGACTGTGATGCGGCCCACTAAAGCTCGGACGCTCATTCGACGCGCTCGCTCTAACATCATTACTAGTGTCTAGCGGGCCAATTCCACCAGCTGTCCATGAGCCGATGCTCATTTCAAGCATCCTTGCAGAAGTTTGGCGTGCGATTGCAGCGATGCGAGAGGAAGTGGCGCGTCAAGGGCATGGGAAACGATTGCATCCTTCCAGTGGCACCGGTTCGCAGCGTCTGGCATTTAGACCATCGTCGGAAATATCCGAAGCTCCAAGTGTCGCGGGGCCGTGCCCGTACTTCGCGATCACTGCTCATGCAGCGCAAGGCCTATGCGTGAAGGAGCCGTTGCTGACATCGCGATTCGACTTGGAGACAGTTAGCCCCTGACATGCTATGTCGCCGTCACGCGGGTCGAAAGCCGAGAACGCCTACTCATATTTCGCCCCTTTGACCTTGCACCTTTCCAGCGCGGGGAGGACGCAGGGTGAAATCTGTTGCTCCGCGTGTGGCGAGGAGAGTCGATAGACTGGGAGGAAATCCGAACAGAGTATGTTGTTGAGAAGCCATGCTGCGAGCGTCGAGAACGCAAAGAACTACGCGGCTACGCAGCTGGTCAATGGAAGCGCGCCGACAGTGACCGTGTATGCAAGGCGTGTGTTGGCAGGCGCGAACGGAGCGGTCATCCGTGGCAGTGCTGCGTTGGCAAATGCTAGCAGCCCACTAGTGCCTTCCACAAGAGGTGGCAGCGAAGCGGGGCAACATACCGGCGCGTCTGTCTGAATTGCAAAGAAACCCAAGAGTGCCACAGCTGCAGAGAAATAAAAGAAGAGCAAGACTTCAGCGCGGCTGCGTGGCGCGCTCGCGAGCGATGTCGAAAATTGCAGCAGGAACGGAACGCAGACGTGCGACGCATGCTTAGCAGAGCAACAGCTGGAAGACATTGCGCGTAGAAGTCGCCAGCGAATTGCTAGATCGCGCGCGCAGCGGAATGACAGCATCCTTGCAGAAGTTTGCGTGGGATTGCAGCGATGCGAGGGGCGCCAAGCACTGCAGCGCTCGTAGCACGGAACTCGCTGGAGAGGCCTTCTTAGAGGGCGAGCCGCGCAGCTGGCGCGTTGTGCGCCCCCTCAAGTCGATCCTCCTAGATTACTCTACATCGGAGCATCCACTACGCGCCCCCAGCATCTCCTGCAGCGAGGGTGCGTGCCACCCTCTGCACCTCCAACTCTGACGCACAACAAGAAATAAGCGAATAAGTGCGAAAGAGATGTAGGAAAAGAAAAGGACGCTGCTCAGCGTCATGACAATGACTACCATGACATGATGCCACCGATGCTGATGAATGATGATGATGACGGTGATGATGATGATGAGGGTGATGATGATGGTGATCATGATGATGAGCAGGAGTCTAGCGAGAAAATTCCACCAGCTGTTAACGAGCAGATGCTCATCTGAGCCAGTTTCGGATGAGCGTGATACAAAGCAAACCCAGCATCTCCAGCAGCAATGACGATGATCCTCACCACGTATCCTTGGCATCTCCAGCAGCGATGATCGGGATGATGATGAGCATCATCGCATCGCCAGCATCTCCAACTGTGCCTAACGTGACTTTTGAAATGTGTATAATCGGAATACAAAGGCGATGATCATCACTACGTAGCCACAGCATCGCCAGCAACGATCCTCGCAATGATCCCTAGCATCTCCAGTAGCAGCGATGATAATCATCACACTACGCATCCATAGCATCTCCAGCACTGATTATCAGGACGATGATCAGCATCGCTACGCATCGCCGGCATCTCCAACTGCGCCTAACGTGACTGTTGAAATGTGTGTAATAGGAATACAAAGGCGATGGTCATCGCTACGTAGCCACAGCATCACCGGCAACCATCCGCGTGAATGATAACCATCACTACGCATCCAGAGCATCTCGAGCAGTGATGATGATCAGGATGATGATAAGCGTCACTACGCATCCGTAGCATCTCCAGCAGTCATGATCAGGATGATGATCAGCATCGCTACGCATCGGTAGCATCTCCTGCAGTGATGATCAAGATGATAATAATCATCACTACGCATCGCCGGCATCTCCAACTTTGCTTAACGTGACTTTTGAAACGTGTAGAACAGGAAAACAAAGGCGATGATCGTCACTACGTAGCCACAGCATCGCCGGCAATGATCCGCGTGAATGATAATCATCGCTACGCATCCAGAGCATCTCCAGCAGTGATGATCAGGATGATGATGAGCATCACTACGCACCCGTAGCATCTCCAGCAGTGATGATCAGGATGATGGTAAGCATCGCTACGCATCGCCGGCATCTGCGACTGAGCCGAATGTGACTTTTCATATAATAGGAATACAAAGGCGATGAGCATCACTACGTAGCCACAGCATCGCCGGCAACCATCCGCGTGAATGATAACCATCACTACGCACACATAGCGTCTTCAGCAGTGATGATCAGGATGATGATAAGCATCGCTACGCATCCGTAGTATCTCCAGCAGTGATGATCAGGATGATGATAAGCCTCACTACGCATCGCCGGCATCTCCAACTGTGCCTAACGTGATTTTTGAAATGTGTATAATCGGAATACAAAGGCGATGGTCGTCACCACGTAGCCACAGTATCGCCAGCAACCATCCGCGTGAATGATAGTCATCACTACGCATCCATAGCATCACCAGCAGCGATATAATAGTCATCACTACGCAGTGCTAGCATCTCCAGCAGCGCAGAGCAGGATGATGATAATCATCACTGACGATGATGGCCGTCGCTACGCGTCCTTAACATCTCCAGTAGCAACGAGGATAATCATCACAGCGCCACACTTCAAGTGTGCAGAAGAAAGACATACTGGATGATGATGGTGAGAAGGATGATGATGACCGTGCGTTTAGCGAGCCAATTCCACCAGCTGTCAACGAGCACATGCTCATCCGAGCAAGTTTCGGATGAGCGTGGTCCAAAGCCAACTTGATCGTCGTCGTAGCATTTTCTGCATCACCAATGCATCCTGCGCATCACCAATTGAGCCTAACACTGATGATGACGGTGATAAGGGATTGTGATCATAACTATCATCGTAGCATCCTCTGCATCACCAATTGAGCCTAGCCCCACACAGCATCTCCAGCAGTGATGATCAGGATGATGACAAGCATCACTACGCATCCGTAGCATCTCCGGCAGTCATGATCAGGATGATGATAAGCATCGCTACGCATCGCCGGCATCTCCAACTCTGCCTAACGTGACTTTTGAAACGAGTGTAATAGGAAAACAAAGGCGATGATCGTCACTACGTAGCCACAGCATCGCCGGCAATGATCCGCGTGAATGATAATCATCGCTACGCATCCAGAGCATCTCCAGCAGTGATGATCAGGATGATGAAAAGCATCACTACGCATCCGTAGCACCTCCAGCAGTGATGATCAGGATGATGACAAGCATCACTACGCATCGCCGGCATCTCCACCTGTGCCTAACGTGACTTTTGAAACACATATAATAGGAACACAAGGGCGATGAGCGTCACTACGTAGCCACAGCATCGCCGGCAACCATCCGCGTGAATGATAACCATCCCTACGCATCCATAGCAGCTCCAACACTGATGATCAGGATGATGATAAGCATCACTACGCATCGCCAGCATCTCCAACTGTGCCTAACGTGACTTTTGAAACGCGTATAATCGGAATACAAAGGCGATGATCACCACTCCAGCAGCGATATAATAGTCATCATTTCGCAGCGCTAGCATCTCCAGCAGCGCAGAGCAGGATGATGATAATCATCGCTGACGATGATGACCGTCACGGCGCGTCCTTAGCATCTCCAGTAGCAACGAGGATAATCATCGCAGCGCCACACTTCAAGTATGCAGAAGAAAGACATACTGAATAATGATGATGAAAAGGGCGATGATGATCTGTGTCTAGCGAGCCAGTTTCATCAGCTGTCAACGAGCAGCAAGTTTCGGATGAGCGTGGCCCAACGCAAATTTAATTATCGTCGTAGTATCGCCTGTATCACCCATGCATCCTGTGCATCACCAATTGGGCTCAGAGATTGTGATCATAAGTATCATCGGCATCACCAATTGAGCCTAACGCCACACTTCAAGTGTGCAGAAGAATCCAACACCGGATGATGATGGTGATGATGATGATGCTGACATTGTGTGTAGCGGGCCAATTCCACCAGCTGTCAACATGTTCATCCAAGCAAGTTTCGGATGAGCGTGGTCCAAAGCAAACTTGATCGTGGTCGTAGCATTTTCTGCATCACCAATGCATCCTGTGCATCACCAATTGAGCCTAACGCTGATGATGATGATGATGATGATAAGGGATTGTGATCATAACTATCATCGTAGCATCCTCTGCATCAGCAATTGAGCCTAGCCCCACACTTCATATATGTATAAGACAGACATGCTGATGCAATAGTGCAGCCGCCTTCCATAGCAAATGGCGAAGCAACGGGGCAACGTTATGACGTGTGTGTGCGTGTCTGAACTGCAAGGAAACGAAGCGATGCAACACGTGCGGAGAGCTAAAGGAAAAAGCAGACTTCTGTGTGGCTGCGTGGCGCATAGGACATCTATGCCAGCGCGCGTGCAAGACATGCAGCAAAAAAGAACGAGGCTGTTGGAAATGCGCAAGCTGCGCCACTGCACGCCCAAAGCGGTGCTTTTCGCGACACGCGCGACGGCCCTAGCGGAGGTTTGGCGTCTGGTGGGAGAAATGCGAGGAATACCAGCTAGCAGCGGCAGCAACTGCGACAAAGAAGCCAATGGCTATTCGTGACAGACTGCGACTGCAGGAACTTGAGCGTGATCGCATATCCACGCAATCATGAGTAGCATCGCAGCGACTTATTTGGATGCCGCGAAAAATGCGGGCGGCAGGATTGCCATAATGCAGGGAGCGCAGGTTGCGCGGAGGCCTCAGAGCTGACTACGAGCAGCCGGATGGCGCATCCAAGGATTGCTGGGAGTTCGCCAGCAGCAGCCTCGCAGCAATAATGCTGGGGATGCTACGGGTCGGGAGCTGTTGGGGATGCTAAACTGCTAGGAACTTTCGCGGCAAACTTCATATTTTTTTTAATATTTTTGCTGGGAAAAATGTGCGCGGCAGGATTGCCACAATGTAGGGAACGCAGGTTGCGCGGAGGGTGATGAGAGATGACGAGGATGACCATGATGCTGATGACAAGTATCATCGTAGCATCCCCTTCATCTCCAACGGTGACAATGATAAGTATCATCGTAGCATCCCCTGCATTTCCAACAGTGGATGATGATCACCATGACGCTGATGACAAGTATCATGTTCGCACCCCTGCATCTCCAACGATGACGATGATACGATAAGTATCATCGTAGCATCCCCTGCATCTCCAACTGTGCCTAACGTGACTTTTGAAATGTAGATATAAGAAAAGAAAAGGATGCTAGTGACCGTCATGATGATGACTGTGATGATGACGATGCTTTTGAAGATGCTGACGATGATTTTGAAGATGCTGACGATGAAGGATGATGATGCTGATGACAACGAGGAAGATGATGACAAGCATCCTCGTAGCATTCTCTGCATTTCCAACAGTGGCTCATGATCACCACGACGCTGATGATAAGTATCATCGCATCCCCTGCATCTCCAACGATGACGATGATAAGTATCATCGTAGCATCTCCAGCATCTCCAACTGTGCCTAACGTGGCTTTTGAAATGTATTTACGAAAGCAAAAAAGGCTGCTGATGACCGTCGTGATGATGTCTGTGATGATGACGATGATTTTGATGATGCTGACGAGCAAGGATGGTGATGCTGATGACAACGGTAAGGATGATGATGATAATGACTACGAGGAAGATGATGACAAGTATCATCGTAGCATCCCCTGCATTTCCAACAGCGGGTCATGATCACCATGATGCTGATGACAAGTATCATCTTCGCACCCCCTGCATCTCCAACGATGACGATGATCAGTATCATTGTAGCACCCCCTGCGTCTCCAACTGTGCCTAACGTGACTTTTGAAATGTAGATATAAGAATAGAAGACAACTGCTTATGACCGTGATGATGATGACTGTGATGATGACGATGATTTTGAAGATGCTGACGGTGAAGGATGATGATGCTGATTGACAATGGTAGTGATGATGATGATAATGCCTACGAGGAAGATGATGACAATTATCATCGTAGCATCCGCTGCATTTCCAACAGTGGGTCATGATCACCATGATGCTGATGATAAGTATCGTCTTCGAATCCCCTGCATCTCCAACCACGATGATGATAAGTGTCATCGTAGCATTCTGCATCTCCAACGATGACGATGAGAAGTATCATCGTAGCATCCCCCGCGTCTCCACATGTGCCTAACGCGACACGATGATGACTCTGATGATGACGATGATTTTGAAGATGCTGACGATGAAGGATGATGATGCCAATGATTACAGTGATGATGATGAAAATGACTACGAGGAAGATGATGACAAGTGTCATCGTAGCATCCGCTGCATTTCCAACAGCGGGTCATGAACACCATGATGCTGATGATAAGTATCATCTTCGCACCCCCTGCGTCTCCAACGATGACGATGATCAGTATCATTGTAGCACCCCCTGCGTCTCCAACTCTGCCTAACGTGACTTTTGAAATGTAGATATAAGAATAGAAAACAAATGCTGATGACCGTCATGATGATGACTGTGACGATGACGATGATTTTGAAGATGCTGACGGTGAAGGATGATGATGCTGATGACAACGGTAGTGATGATGATGATAATGCCTACGAGGAAGATGATGACAACTATCATCGTAGCATCCGCTGCATGTCCAACAGTGGGTCATGATCGCCATGATGCTGATGATAAGTATCATCTTCGCATCCCTGCATCTCCAACGGCTACGATGATAAGTGTCATCGTAGCATTCTGCATCTCCAACGTGACGATGACAAGTATCATCGTAGCATCAGTTGCGTCTCCAACTGTGCCTAACGTGACACGATGATGACTGTGATGATGACGATGTTTTTGAAGATGCTGACGATGAAGGATGATGATGCTAATGACAACAGTAATGATGATGATACTGACTACGAGGAAGATGATGACAAGTATTATCGTAGCAGCCCCTGCATTTCCAACAGTGGATCATGATCACCATGAGGGTGATGATACGTATCATCTTCGCATCCCCTGCATCTCCAACGATGACGATGATAAGTACCATCGTAGCATCCACTGCATGCCCAACTGTGCCTAACATGACTTTTGAATTGTTGATATATAAAAGATAAGGATGCTGATGACCGTCATGGTGACGACGGTGATGATGACGATGCTTTTGAAGATGCTGAGGTTGAAGGATGATGATGCTGATGACAACGGGATGCTGACGATGAAGGATGATGATGCTGATGACAACGAGGAAGATGATGACAAGTATCATCGTAGCATCCGCGGCATTTCCAACTCCAACAGTTGGTCATGATCACCATGATGCTGATGATAAGTATCATCTTCGCATCCCCTGCATCTCCAACGATGACGAGAAGTATCATCGTAGAACTGTGCCTAACGTGACTTGTGAAATGTATAAAAAAAAGGATGCTGATGACCGTCATGATGATGACTGTGATGAGGGCGATGATTTTGAAGATGCTCACGATGAAGGATGATGATGCTGAAATGGCAATGATGATGATAATGACTACGAGGAAGATGATGACAAGTATCATCGTTTCACCCCCTGCATTTCCAACAGTGCGTCATGATCAGCATGATGCTGATGATAAGTATCATCGTAGCATCCCCTGCATCTCCAACTGTGCCTAACGTATCTTTCGAAATGTATAAAAGAGAAGAAAAGGATGCTGATGACCGTCGTGATGACGACGGTGATGATGCATGCTAACCATCATGAGGCACCCTCAGCATCATCAGTAGTCATGATGATAATCCTGACGACGCATCCTCTGCATCACCAATGCTCTCTAACGCCACACTTGAAATGTATAGTATAGAAAGAGATGGTGATGACTACGATGATGATGATGATGATATTGATAACGAGGGTGACAAGGATGATGACTGTGATGATAATTGCCCAGCAGTCGTCATGATAATCATGTCCACGCATTTTTTACATCCAGCTTGTTCATCTCTGCTACAATTGAAGTCGAAAAAAGGAGATGATGATGAGCGTCGTGATGACGATCTTGTTGCCACCCTTCCCGCGCGCCTCCTGTTTGGAGAAGGGGTCGGCGGAGTATACGGTGACCGTCGGTGTTGGTTGAGGTAGCTCCGAGAAAGATTGGCAATGGAGTTGCGAAAGTAACTGTTTTTCTCGCGAATGTTTTGCGTAACTGTGTCTTGCAAATCAATGGTGTGTGAAACATTCGTCTTTAAATTGATTTTGCGCTGATAAAGGATACCCTGCTTGGCCCCCAGCCTGTGTATGTGTGCCTGTGGGTGTTCAGTCGGTGGCTTTCCGCTCTGAAACGTGGGTGATTTTTAGCGAAAGTTCCGCGAAAGATCCGCGAAAGCCCGCGCGAAAGCGCAGGCTTCGATTGTAAGGGGAGGTACTTTCTGAGCGCCGCGCTAGTCAGTATACTAGCTTGGTTCTTAAAAGTTGCGACTCCAAGCTGGAGCTGCACGGCTTACGAAAAGCTGCATCTTTCCAGCCGATGCATGTCATGTACTACCCTTGTGATGAAAAGTTACGACTTTACAGCTGGAGTCGGGGAATCGTATTTCGCGCACTACGCTTGCACACTTAAAAGCTGCGATTTTCTGACTTGAGCAATGGCCAGGGCACGGCGATGAATCCGCGAAAGATTTGCGAAAGTAATTGTTTATTCGCGAAGAATGGCCGTTTCGAGACAAAGGAATTTAGAACAACCACCACATGTCATAAAGTGAAAACAGCATTCATTGAAATTCATGGCTGCTTGACTAGTTGAAGTCCAGACGAACGACCCTGGCACCTGCCTTCTCTGTCCCGGGTCAGGATTCCGGAGCAGATCCGCTCGACCCCCCGCACCACCAGCGTCACGCAGTCGCGTAGTACGTTTACATTCAGGTAGTACATTTTGATTCCTTATGCCGTAATATTCAAGTTTAATGTCACTGGTGAGCCTCGCAACTCAGAGCGATAAGTTAGATAACCCTGACATGGCGTGGCCGACAAACATGGTCCGCCCCACCTCGTCGTCAGAGTCGATCTCAACAACCTCAGTGTGAAGACACACACACACATGTCCATGTCAGTCAAATCAAAGGTTTCAAGACGGTTACAGACACATAAACTGAAAGCTCAGTCAGTCAGTCAGTCAGTCAGTCAGTCAGTCAGTCAGTCAGTCAGTCACCAAGAGTCAGTCAAAGTCAGTCTAGTGAGGGTCAGTCAGATCCAGTGAGTCAAGAGTCACAGAGAAACAGTCAGAGTCACAGAATCACGGCCAGCCAGAGTCAGGGCTCAGTGAGCCGGTCATTACGCAATTTCCCGCGCGTGAGTAAACTGCCAAGTTTGCACACATGCGAGTCAGTCATGCGTTTGGTTATTACACTCATGCGGGTGCAGTCATTACAAATTACTATTTACGGAGGAACGCTGTGTTAGTCTTAGCGCCGCGCGGTGATTTAATCCGTCATTCTGTGTTGTAGATCTTTCCTTGAAGCCCCGCAAAGCCCAGAGTAGAAAACCGCCAGCCCAAACCACCAATTAAGCTTAACCTGAATAACTACTAAGCACGAGGTAGAAGAGCGCGGGCAGCCGGCGTGCGTAGCTATCGCGTCGCCAACAAACTCACGTCCCCCTTGCAGTCGCGGAGGCTTTTTGCGGAGGCGCTTGCGTGGGTGTGTGCGCGCGCGTGCGCTTGATGGTGCGGCGCTTAGGCCGCGAGCGCCCAAAAGAATCTGGCCACTTTCGCAACCTTTGTGGCGCTTAACCATGTGCGGCTGAGCCAGTAGCGTCTGGAGTTAAGATCAAGCTTTGGTCAAGCGTCTTGTCAACTTTGCCCAGCCCAGCTCAGACACAGACATGCGGCGATTGCAGCTCGCATTGTTTCGCGCTCGTTTCGCAGTTTCTTGCTGCGAGTGGCGAGCTGTCAGGGATCATTCTTATAGAGCAGTCCAGGGGCTGGCGCTTGAGTTTCAAAGTTGCAAATGGCAAGCCGCAGAACCGTGATTCGCAGGTGCTTCGAGAGCTGCTTGATGCCAGGGCCTGCCCCAACGCCGTAGGCCGCAGCCAAGGGAGACGCTAACATGGCAGAAGAGCATCATGCGGACATGGCCTTGGCTCGAAACGGTTTTGAATAAGCTCTGTGATGTTTCTATTTGATGGAGCTACGACATGTGCGACACATTGCTCCGCCACACAGCAGTCTTTTTAATGGCAACAAGTTTTTTTGCGACGGTTGATGACTTCCCAACTGCCTTGCAAAGCGTGGCGCTTGAAAAGCGCTCACACCTGGTTGCTCCTCGGTCTGGGCCGCCCTCGGTTGGGCCGGGTGTCTGCGTCCCCAACATCCCAAGCACGGCCAGAATTCCGAAGGCATCGCCCAAATCATCTCCCATTGGCCCTAGTTTGCATCCAGCAACTCCCGCAATCAGCGCTAGCGCCAGCTACCCCGCTGTTTGCAGCTTTACGGCAATGGGCAGCGATTCAAATATGTCAGTGTAAGACGGGTGCTGGAAATGAAGTTTTTGAATGAAGGAACGCAATGTAACGTGTTGCGAAGCGTAGTGAAGCAACGCAATGAAGGAAAGCAAGAACCAATCAACGGCAACACCCGCAGCGTCGCGCCAAACCAACCTGCGGCGATCTTCCTACGCGCCCCCCCTTCTGGAAGAAGGGTTGGCAGATTGCCCGCTTGAAAATAGAGTTGAGCTTCTGGATGACAGACGCTTGTAGTCCAAAAGCGTTTCCAGATGGCGGCTTCTCTGCGCTGCATGATGCCGCCTTTGCCGGTTTGGAACCCAGAATGGTGCGCCCTATTTTGATGTGTGTGGCCGAGCCGTGTTGTGTCGAGATGTACCCACAGGGTGTCACAGGGCGCCAGGATTCAGGTTTGCGCGTCGTGTGTGGTCATGATAGTCATGATGGTTGCTACGCGTTCGACCGTCTGGCGTTTGCGCGAGCTGCGGCGTTTCACACTGTCAGCCAGCGGCAAGCAACACTTGGGTGAAACCATTGGATGCAGCTTGCCTCAGGCCATGCAAACGTGCTGCGGGAGCTCTTTCAATGCCGAGCCTGCGATCAAGCTGCGTCAGATGGCGCGTGACGCCCAGACTCGCCATTGCACTTGTTCAGCCACTAGCAGTGTGACAAGGAGGAGTCGGCCCAGGTTGGCTCAAACGTCGCAAAAACTTGCGCCCAGTTCTTGTTGTAGGTTGTTCAACGGTCAGAAACGGTCACTCCTTGTCTGGCGTAGTATGGTTGCCAAGCCAACTTTCAGACATGTCTATCCCCACAGAGCAGCTTAGCCAAGACCCATGCGAGACCGCTCTCGCAGGCAACCGCGCTGCACTTGGCAGCCATGGGCGGCCACGTTGCAGCCAGCCAGGTCTTGTTGGAAGCTCCCTGGCAGGGTGTGTTTCCTAAATCCGAGATTTCGCTGTGTAGCAAACGCTTGCCACACCTGAGTCTAATGCGCATTTGATTTGCTTCGACGCATAGATCGCAGGCGCGGGCAGATGCGCTGGCCTCTGCTGGGCGGCTCACAGCGATGCATCTTGCAGCCGCTGTGCTCAGCGCGAACCGACGAAGAGACTGAAGAGGGGCACATGATCGCATAGACCATGACGACCACTTGCTAACCACAAGAAACGGATCTTAAATTCAGCCCACACTTCCGAAATCCGCCAGCCCAGCTTCAACTGCTTGTTTGCTGAGAGCATATGCAAGAGTGCCGGGATCAGCTGATCTCTCAGGCCAGCCGTGGTCACATCTCCTTGCTCCGACTCCTTCGCTCGGAGCCCAACGCCGAACAATTCAGTCAGCCTTTCTTCGGTTGAAGCGCTGTCTATAAAATGTGTCGACGGCAGGTCAGTGTTGCCCCTGCGCAATATAGCACTTGTTACGCAGTTTGTTGCGGGCATTCATTACTGATACCCCTTAACTACTTGCAGCTCAGTTTCCTTGCATGAAATTGCAACAACCTACTTTGGACACAGGTGTAACGGACGAAATCAAGGGGACGTCTGACATTAGTTGCTTTTCGCTCGCATCGGGCGGAATTGACCCCTGAGCGCCGTGCCGCGAGAATTCTCGCAGAGACAGGCGAAGGACCCGATGCGCGTATCAACATTTAACATGTACTTTGTGAATTGAAGTCGAAGTGCCGCGGCATGTTAAGTAATTTTTGCAAAGTTTGACCGGGGGTGCTCCGTGCTTTGCAGACGATTGACCTTTGGGCAATCACTTGTATCACACATACGCTTGTGGCTCAGGGCTTTTTCCATTTCTCCACGTGTGCTTACAAGAAGAACCCATATACCAGGGACTTCCAGCGCATCAGACATCAGGTTCTTGCCAGAAACAAGGCCGTAGAGAGTGCTACCACAGTGGGTGTCTTCACCTCACAACCGAACATCCCGGTGTCATCAGATGGAGAAAGCTCTATGGAGGCCTACGCCAGCGCAGGTCGACCCGTTGGCAGCACCGAGACTAAACTTCGGAACGGCCGGTGTAGATATGAGGAATTCAACCTCACTCACAGCCGTTTTTGTTAGAGCGCGCCGGGCTTTTTTCAAGGCTGACTCACGGGCGATGCGCTCATGTCTTGAGAGTTGCTTGACAACGCCTTGCTTCGCAGTCCAACAGTAGGAGTCACTACTTCAAGAACAGGTTGCAGAAGTGCTTCAATCCCAGGTCGACTGGGACAAACTACTCAGAAAATCCTACGCGGCCACGAGAACCCTGCAGCAAAATATAGCCGTGAAATCCGTGAAAAGGCCGCAAACGCGCGGAATGTGAACATCCGTGGAAGAACAAGGTCGCAAAAACCCGTGGTACGGCCACAAAAACCTCTCCAAAAACATCTTCATCTTTGGAGGCAGTTATCCCGTGAAGCCGCTCCCCTCCGTGAATGAGGTCGAGAGCGGTATGTCCGCACGAATTGGAACCAAATTCAGGAAGACAGGAGGGACAACACAAAGTGTCTGATTTTCATCTCCAGGTTTCAATGATCTGGTGCCCGTCATCACGGCGCCCGCAAAGCCTCAGCAACCGGAGCACAGCCAGCGAAACGACCCGGAGACGTTGAGACAATGTGCCAACGGAAGCGCAGACGCCGTTTCGACGCCGTGAGCGCAGACAGCAAGATCCGCCGAAACACAAGTGTCAGAGCCCTTTCCATGGAAACAAAGTCATACCGCGACGGAAAGGAAAAGTCGGAAAAGAGCCAAACACATTTGCCGCCGTCGCAGGGAAATTGGAGTAGCAGCGCTGCTGACCTCTCAGAGCCTCCATATGACGGTTGGAATGATCAGGGTTGGGATCCATCGCAATGCTGGCAAGCCACTCTGCTTTTCAACATCAGGACAACGATATGCCACCGACAAGAAGCTGATCCACGACAATACAGTTTCTACTAGCAACCCCTCAGTGACTACCATGCTACAAGATTCAGCCACCAGTGCTGCGCGCTGACAGGATTGAAAGCCGCGTGACATCAGAACAGGATTTGATGTCATGACCTGCAAGGCATCACGCATGGTCATGGAGAGCATCAAGGAACGCATCCGATGTCATCCTCTTGACAAAGGTGTGCGGACCACGGTCGAACACCCAGAACATCCGTGAGTTTCCCCTTTCTGCAGTTCCAATGTGGTTTGTTCTGGAAAAAAGGGGAGGTCTTCGACAAACATGTTCCCTGCCAATGGCTCCTCACGGCGAGCTTGGGAGTTGTTTGCAGCTGGCGCTGACGTCTATTCATGGAATCGGCTGAGGAGCCTCCTTGTTCTTTCTGTAAGGCTAGAGGCCAGTTCCTGGCTTCCCAGACGGAATCTCGTCTGTTGGTCTTGTACGTTTGAGAGAGCGCTCACAGGATTGAAAGCCGGAGTTCCAGTTGGCATCAGATCAGGATTTGATGTCATGACCTCCAAGGGACGCGTGGTCATGGAGATCGTCAAGGAACAGGCGGCCGATATGACTGAAAGCCGCTTCATTGTCTAGACACAAATTCATCCGCTTTCCGTACGAAGGTCTCTATGAATATATGTACCTATGATTTTATGTATATATATAATGTTAGCTTGTATATATATATATATGTACATATGTATCTTTCAGACCCGCTCAGATCTCCCAAAAGCCGTCTCTTCCTGCACGCAGCGTTCACGCCACAAGCAGAAAAGAACAGACTGGCCTCGCAAGGTAAACAAGTTGGAGAGACCCCGCAGCCCTGTTGCTCTTGCTAGCACTTCAGCCTGAAAACAGTAAGAGTAAGCCCGGAATAGTTTGGAAAGAAGCAACTTGCCTGATTTGAGGAGGGGTCCGAACCAGGTCTGAAACCAGATGTTTCCCGTCCATTATTCCGACTCCAAGCAGGGAGCCGCGTTTATGTGCCTGAGCCATATAGACTATTGTGAATATGGATACAGGAAACGAACTAGGCTCTGGACCAATATTACAACTTGGAAACCTAGACCATCATGTAATACACATTGTGGAAAAATGAATAATCAACATTGAAACCGCGCAACGTCTGCCATCAAAAGATAAAGCCGGGTGGGTTGATAATTATTTCACACAGAAACAGGAAGATTTATACAAAATACCTGCTGAATTGATTTGTGAAATTTTGGTGAGTTTGATGGGTTGATAAAATCATAAAAACAAAAAACAGTACAGCACCATCGCAAAGGCTCCGCACGCACAGGCGATGGAGAATGGCTGACATGATATGTCCATATGTCACATGTAGACACATGGTGTGTCACATTTGGACATATGGCGTGTTACATTTAGACACGTGGTATGTCACATTTGGACATATCGCATGTGTATTTCAACACTGTGTATGAAGAAACCCTATAAACTTTACAATAAAAGCATTGAAAGATTTATGTTTGGAACACAAATACTTTGACAATAATTTAAGTTAATAATAGTTGAAGTTGAGAATAATTTAAGTTCATAACATTTTGAAGTTGATAATAATATAAGTTAATAATAGTTGAAGTTTACAATATTGAAGTTAGTAAAAAATCAAGTTGATATTATTTTAAATTGATAATAATCTAAGTTGATAGTAGTTCAAGTTCATAATAACTGGAGTTGATAATAATTTAAGCTGATAAGAATTTAAGTTGATAATAGTTTAAGTTCATACGAACTTAAGTTGGAAATAGTTTAGTTGGATAATAACTTCATTTGTTATACTTTCAATTGGTACTTAAAGGAATACTGAATTGATATATTATCGAGAAAATGAACGGTATTGAAACCAAAAAGTATATTCATAAGAAATGTAATGAGTGTTGCAAGTTGAAAAGAAGACATATGGAGTTATACAAATGAAATTTACCTAATGTATTAGTAAATAATTTTACTGACTATTCTTTTGATAAAGAAGATGAATGTGATGATTGCCAAATATGGAGGCACTATTCCAGAAACATAGAACATAATGTTGCGATGAAAAGATTGGATGCAAGAAATGTAAAAGATGACATCATAATATTTGTAGTGTTTATAGAATCCCACCTTATGATTATGTTCATCAGATTTTAAGGATTAGTAAGAAAAGTGTGAAATGATAGACCACATATTATGGATGTTGGTTCATCATGAAAAGGAAGGAGAAGCTGTTGAAGAAATATTAAAATATCTATGGAAAGTAAAAAGCTCAATATTAAAAATACAGTGAGAGGCACAAGTATTATTAGTAAAATGATGTATGCAAGTAAGGAATACCGAATTTTGTCTCATCACCAATTCAATTATTAGCCTGAACATAAATTATAGAATACCAATAAACCTTACAACCAATCTTTGTAAGATGTATGTATTGAACCTATGGGGCTTGTATTTTTGGATTTTAGTTTCAAGGAATATGTATTTTAGGAAAACTAGTTGAAAAATTGCTAGCATTAGGAATAAAGGATCATGGGGGAAAACAATGGTAAAACAAAGATTTGTAGCAAATGCTCAAAAATCAAAAACATAGATGAACTTGAAGAAGGTAAGTTATGTCATAGAAAATGTAATGAATATAATGTAAGTCACAGAGCAAAGCATAAAGAACATACAAGGAGGAGCAAAGAAGAAGATTTAAAGAAGATGAGGAATATAGAGAGGAGAAACTGGCGAAAATAAAGAAATGTCAAAGAAGATTATTTTCTGTGGTGTGTGTAACTGTTCTATGTGCCAAAATCATGTTTCATTCATAGTAAAACAAAGAAGCATCAATTAAATGTAGAAATGAAACAGGCTGAAGAAAATTACTATCATTCTTATCAATAAGTATTTTACATAAAATTATATAATTTTAACGGATAATATTATCTATTGACCTTGTATAATATTTCCATGAATATTTTTGTAAATAAAATTGTAAAACATTGGTTGCGTGCCTTCTGCAAACCATTTTTACATTTTTTTAAGGGGGGGCTGTTGCTAATCCCCAGTTGGCGCACTTGCTCGATCTTGTTCGATCAAGGCTTTGTCTGTGAAAGGGAGTTTAGTTCAGCGCCAAGGTGTCTGCCCTAATAGTATCGGGGTCTTGCTTTGTTGATTGACTGACTGACTGATTAATTGGTTGATTGGTTGATTGATTGGTTGGTTGATTGATTGACTGGTTGATTGATTGATTGATTGATTGATTGATTGATTGCTTGATTGATTCATTGAGTGGTTGGTTGGTTGGTTGATTGGTTGATTGCTTGCTTGATTGATTGACTGATTGATTGATTGATTGACGGATGGACGGATGGACGGAATGGTTGATTGATTGGTTGGGCGGGGGCTACTTCAAAGAAGCCAGTTGCTTGACCGCAAATCAAAGTTGCAGTCCTCTGGCGGGGGTACCTGATGAATCAGGCAACATCCTATATTATCTGGTACGGGCTGATCGCGGGCTTATCTTGCAAGGGAGAGAGGTACCTAAATGGCCCAGGTTTGTTTCGAGTTGCGTAACTAGTTCATTGGCTAGAGGTTGTTTTGCGTTCTAAAAAGTGGTAGAGCGAGTTTCAAGTAGGGTGTGTGTGTGTTGGTGTGTTGGCGCTTGTGTGTTTTTGCGAGTTGGCGCCGTTTGAGTGCAGCTATTCACGCTGCTCAAGCCACGCCATCTTGTTCGTCTTGCAGTGCTGCTTGCCTGGGTGTAGGGTGATTGAACCCAGCAAGTTCTTGAATGCGGCTCGATGCTGGGTCCAAGGCTGGACACCCAGACCCCCACGCCCACGCGCCACTCGCGCCGTAAAACCTCCAAAGACCCCGCCCGACCCCCCCCCCCCAAAGTCCTCTCCTTCCGCTGCACGCATTACGCGTCCCGCCCCAACTTTGACACCGCTAAAACGGATGACAGCGCCCCGGGCGTGCATTTGTTTGAGACTAGCGCTTCAAGAAGCCAGAGCCTTGAAAATGTGACTAGGACCGTGCAAAGCCACACTTTGTGACGCCGCCCTTTTTGGGGGGTCGACCCAAGAAACAATCAAAAGGGGCATAGATCGAAAAACACGCATCACGGCTCAAAGTATATATGCTGCATGGCCATCTCTGAAGTAACTACCCATCTCACAAGGGTAGAGATGGCGCTTCAAGTCCGCCCGAATGCTTTCATTAAACAAGCCAGCCCCCAACTTTGACACCAGTATGACCCCTTCCTTTTTTCCCAACTACGACCCTATCCATTGTTTGTTGAGTTTCCACCCCCCAAAAAGAGGCGATGTCACTTCCACCCCCCAAAAAGAGGCGATGTCACACAGTGTGGTCTCGCACGATGAAAGTCATATTCACAGGGGGCGCAACGGAATCAACAGTCGCTATTTGGATCATGTCTTCAGTTTATTCAGCAGTTCGGTTTGCTCCCCAAGTCTACGGCATGCCCAGCGCTTGTTAGGAGCTTCTGCAACTTGCGCAGAAATCATGAGATCCTTCCTGGTCGGGCCGCTGGTGCGTCGCCAGACTGTGACCCCTGCACGAGCGGTGCCAAAGCTCCAATCTGGACCAGGGACCATCATCCACTGTTTTAACCATCCACTTGCAATCCAGCGTCTTGCCAGGAGCCAGGGAAAGGAAGGCAACATACCGGCCATCAGCGCTGGAGTCTGCCATTTCAGGCTGCGAGCCAAACGGTTGCTGCAAGCAGTATGTGAAAACAACAAGTCCCATGTTCAGCGCTGCCTCTAACAGTTTTACAGCCAGTTCATTCGCAAGCCTGCGGCGCAAGTGCCACAGTGCAAACATAACAGCGAAGTGACTACAGAGCATGCAGAGGGTTGCGTCTCCAGCTGTGCCTTGACGAGTGTCATCGTGGCAACCCTTGCATCGCCAATGGAGCCGAGCGCCACGCCGTGGCACGATGATGGTTGACATCCGCATCATGACAACTATCGTCGCAACACCCCTTGCATGTCTAGCTGTGCCTTGACAACTATCATTGTAGTATCCGTTGCATCGCAGGTGATTTCTAACATTCATTTTGATTTCTTTACGCAAAGAATAAAGAATAGACCGCAGGGTGATGAGGATGATGATGGAGATGACCATGATGGTGATGATGGATGATGATGGATGAGGCGATGATGATGATGACGATCATGATGATGATGAATGGTGATGATGACCACGATGATGCTGAGAGTAATGATGAGAATGATGATAATGGATGATGAGGCTAATTAATGATAATGACGGTGATGATGGATGATGACGGATGAAGGTGAAGATGATAAAGGTTATCAGCATGGCATCCCCTGCACCCCCAGCGATGTCTGGATGATGCTGGTGATGATCGTGATGCTGATGATGACGATCATGATCGTAGCACCCCTTGCTCTGCAAGTGATGCCTAACGTCCCTTTTGACTTTTATAGACAAAGAATCAAGAACAAAGAATAGACCGCAGGGTGATGACGATCATGATGATGATGGATGAAGATGAAGACAATGACAAGAGCAACACCGCGACACCTGCTAATGACTGTCATCACCCGCGTCATCGCAACTATCATCGTAACATCCTTTGCATCCCCAGCTGCGCCTTGATGACTATCATCGCGGCATCCCTTGGTTTGCAAGTGATGCCCGACGTCCCTTTTGATACATCGCAGGGTGATGACGATGATGATGGATAATGATGATGACGACGATCATGAAGATGCTGATGGTGCAATATGATGGTGAAGACAATGACAAGAACGTCACAGCGACGCTTGGTGATGACTGTCATCAACCGCGCCATCGTAGCTAGCGTCGTAACACCGTCTGCCTCCCCAGTTGTGACATGATAGCTATCGTCGCAACACCCCTTTCATTGCAAGTGATGCCTACTGTCCCTTTTGATTTCTATATAAAAAACAATAAATCGCAGGATGATGATGGTGCTGCTGATGATGCCGATGATGATGATGATGAATGGTGATGAGCGTGGTGGATGCTTGCGTCCAACTAAGTGGGATCGTTGCTGTGGCTTCTTTCTGCAGTTGACTGGTCGTCAACTGGATTGACCGCCCCTGCCCCTTGGGGTTTTTTTTAAAATTGGCCCCCCCACTTCGTTTTGGCACGGAGTTGGCCTGCTTGACCTTTGACTAGGTCAATTTGCGGGGCTGCCCGGGACATGGATTTGTCTGACCAATCTGAACTGCCCAATTTGGGCAACATGTCATGAATTTGCGGTTGCTGCAATTTCATGCATGGTTTGCACGAGGGAGCCAAGATGGCTTCGCCAATTCAAGCGGGGCAGGCCGATGCATTGCTGCAGGCGGACGCCGGCAGCGGACGGGCGCGGCCATGGTCGCCTAAGGATTGTTTCAAATTTTGCGGCGCCCTCCAGGGTGAGCACGTGTTCACAGGTGCCGGACAGGCAAATGCGGGACACACATGGAGACTGCCCTGAGGGCAGTCGGCTTTGTTTGCTTGCCGGGAGTAGAATATGGGCTTGCCTGCAAGCATTGCTGGCCTGACTGAAAGCAGCAAGTCGGAGACCTCGGGATCGTCAAGCGCCTCATCCATCAACGAGAGAGCAGCTGGGGCGTTCTCTGAAGGAGAAGGTGTCGAATAGGCGGCCGCTAGGCTGCCGAGGCTGTTGCAAGCGAGAAAGTTCGCAACAGCGTTTGATGAGTTTTGCTTTGCATCTCGGAGCGTTTCTGCTGCGCTTGCATGTTGCTCACTTGGTTTGGTGTATGTCCGCAGCCGTTTGGCTTTTCATGCTTGGGGCGGTTTCATTGTTTCAAGTTGCAATTTGCCAGACATGGCTGCAAATGCGGGTGTGCAGGCTGGCAGTTCGGACTTGCGGCACGACATGTCTGAAGCAGGGGTGCCAGATGATTTGCAAGCACAGGTATTTGCTTTAGGCTATGACACTCAGAGTGTTTGCCGGGATTGAGGAAACGCGTGTTGATGTGCGGGCGGCGTTGGTTGCAGAATTGCCGCTTGACCCCAACACACCCGGCGCACGCAAGAGCTTGGCTTTGCTCTTGTCTGCGTGAAGATCAGCTGACTGAGAAACAAAAGCTCGAGGCAAAGATGACCAACCAAACCAGGTTGTTGCAGACTTCGGAGCATCACGCAATGAGGATTGCTGTGGAGAAGGTCACGGGCAAGTTGCGAGACAAAGAGGCCTCCTCCAAGCAGCTGATCTCGGTGCGCCTCGAGCAAGTACCTCAGGCAGAGGACCTCAAAGAGGTCACAAGCCTTGACGAGGGGGAAATTGAATCACTGGCCGCCACCATTGATCCAGCTTCGGCTACGCTCAGAATTCGCAGCGGGAAAAAGACCGTTGCCACGCCTAAGAACGCTGAGGAATTACGGCTAAGGCATCGCCGTATCGGGTTCAGTTGGCAGTTTGTGGCAACATTCAGAATATTTCCAGACTGGATCATGGGTGCGCAGGTTGCCGGTCCTGAGATTTGAGTTGGAAGCACGGCGCCAGATGTATCAGTGCATCAGAGATGGGGAAGCTGATAACTTTCGCGTGGCAGTGGAAACCATCATGGGCAGAGCCGAGCTTTTGAACACCCGCCTGGTGGTTCCTTTAACGTACTGCGTGCATCGCGCCCCAACTTCGAGAGCTGCGCACGGCTACAGGGAAAGGCGGTGGGAAGTCGTCAAAAGGGGGCAAGATTTTTGTCAAGGGCGCCAACAAGGCAAGGTTCTACACGAAGACTCCAGATGGCAAGCCGATCTGTTTTCGATATCAGAAGCAGGGAGGCTGTCCGAACAAGAACTACAAGTATGTGCATGTGTGCCACAAATGCCTTGGCGCTCATGGTTGGCTCCATTGTCCCCCGCGGAAGCCTTCAGATATCGCGGGGGGCGCGGCACACTGACTCAGGAGGACGACAAGAATGCGGTTTCGCCTACGGCTGAACAGAGTTCCAGTGCGGAGTTTCACACGCAACTTCTCCGTGCTTTTTGTTTTTGCAGAACCTAAGCGGTAGCTTGCCTGCCAGGACAATTACCGGGGGGAACTTGAAAAGAAAACCACCGGCAGTTCTCAGGACCAACCGCCGATGCAAATCATGTCGCGGTCTGCCTTTGTGTCGTTGGCTTTTCGATTTGCCTCCTGATGCTTGGGCAACGGCCTGGATATCATCGGGCACAGACAATCGGGGGAACAGCTTCACTATTAAGAGGAGTTCTGGTACAACCAAGCATCCATTGGTTGCAGTTCTGATGGAACTGGCCGCGCAGTTGCAGCTTCGGTCATGCCTTTTGCATGCACACGGGGTGCCTCGTCTGCAAAACAAGCTTGCAAGACGCACGCAGTAATGAGGATTGTTCGGCCTTTTCTGCGGACAAGCGTGTACGTTTTGATCTGGGTGCATTTGAGGGCATCATATATATTCAGACGCATGCTGGAGACGGGAGATCTTCTGCTTCAAGAGGTTCTAAAAGCCAAGCAAAAGATGCCTGCAGCGGGGGTGGGAGTCGGATGGCCCCACGCACACACACCAGCGTGCAGCTGGGTGGCTTGTGTTGGGACAGGTGCAGCAAGGGGTCGCATGGGGGCCCTTTTTCATTCACTCTTTACTGGCTGGGATAGCGACCGTAAAAAAAAGGACGGCGCCCGCTGAGCGATTTGCATTTGTCTGAATGGGTCGTTGCATCTTTGGGTGCAACACATCGGCGCATGAGCAGAGTTATTTGCACATGTTCGTTCGGCCGCTTTTGGCTCTCAGTTCGGCTTGCAGATTTCGAGTCTCAAATTTCTGGATCGCATTTGGTTTGCTGCCCGCTAGGGCATTGGCTCGAGTTTCCGCGTTCCCCCCCTTGTTAGGGGCGCTTGGGTGGTGGCGGGGTTTGGGAGGTTGCCACACATAAGATCTTTGAATGATGATGACGATGACGACGATAATGATGTTGACGATGATGATGTGACGCTAGTGATGATGGTGATGGATGATGACGGGTGATGTTGGTGATGACGATGATGATGATGGATGATGATTAGTAATGATGAAGATACGATGGTTATCACCGTGGCACCCCCTGCATCCTTAGGGATGTCTGGGTGATGCTGGTGATGGATGATGATGGGTGGTTTTGGTGTGACGGCGATGATGATGATGATCACCATGATGACGATGGTGGATGCGATGATGATGATGATGATGGATGACGGTGAAGATGATGATGGTTGATGATGCTGATGATAATGATAATAACGATCATGATGATGATGATGGATGATGATGCAATATAATGATGAAGACAAGCGCAAGAACGTCACAGCGACACCTGCTGATGACTGTTATCGCGCGCGTCGTCATAGCTAGCATCGTAACATCCTCTGCTTCCTCAGTTGTGCCTTGACAACTATCATCGTAGCATCCCTTGCATTGCAAGTGATTCCTACCGTCCCTTTTGATCTCTATAAGAAATAAAGAATAGATCTCAGGATGATGATGATGAATGATGATGGTGACGGCGATGATGATGCTGAGGCTGACGAGGTGGTGCTGGATGATGTTGGTGATGACAATGATGGCCCTGATGATCGCCATGATGATGGTGATGATGGATGATCGTGATGACGATGATGACGGGGATGATGATGGATGATGACGCTGATGACGAGGATGATGACGATCATGATGATGGTGATGGGTGACCATGGTGATGATGGTGACAATGCAACATGACGATGAAGACAATGACAAGAACGTCACAGTGACGCCTGATGATGACTGTCATCCTCCGCGTCATCATAGCTAGCATCGCAAGGTCCTCTGCATCCCCAGCTGCGCCTTGATAAGTATCATCGCAGCATCCGTTGCCTTGCAAGTGATGCCTAACGTCCCTTTCAATTTCTAAGTATACAGTAAAGAATGCAGAACAGATCGCAGGATGGTGATGATGCTGAAGATGATGATGTTGTAAAAGGAAGAGATGGTGATGACCATCGTGATTATGAAGGGCGATGATGACCATCATCGTGATGATGATAAGTGTGATGATGATGATGACCATGAAGATAATGACAAGGATGATGTTGGCGGTGAAATGTAAGACAAGAAAGTGATGCTGCTGCCCGTCATAATGATGAATCTGGTGATGCTGATGATTTTGAAGATGCTGATGACGAAGGGCAAAAATTGAGGGGACGATGACGAAGAAGATGGTGATGATGAGCACCATGATGAGGATGTTGATGATGACGAATCGATTTGCAAATCATCACTATGCATCCTCAGCATCACCAGCAGTCTTGGAGGAGAACGATGGACTGTCGTGATAGCTATCGTCGTGGCGCCCTCTGCATTGCCAATGCTGCCTAACGGCACACTTGAAATGTATATATAAAAGAAAGAGATGATGATGACCATCATGATGATGAAGGGCGATGATGACCCTCATGGTGATGATGATCAGGGTGAGGATGATGATGACCCTGAGGATAATGACAAGGATGATGACGGTGATGAAACTTGAGAATGTGATGCTGATGACCGTCATAAAGATGGTTCTGATGATGCTGATGTTTCCAAGATGCTGATGACGAAGAGCAAAAAATCGAAGAGATGTACGGGGATGACGCGGAAGATGATGATGATGATGAGCACCATGATGATGATGATGATGGTGATGTTGATGATGATGAATCGGTTTGCAAATCATCACTATGCATCCTCAGCATGACCAGCAGCCATGATGCTAATCATGTCCACCCATCTTTTGCATCTCAAATCGGAAGATAATCGTCAGAATTGCCAATCATCATTATGCCTCCTCAGCATCACCAGCAGTCGTGATGCTAATCAAGTCCACCGAATTGGATGATAATCATCACGTCCTCAGCACCAGCAGCAGTCATGATACTGTAATAATCGCGACGATGATGATGTTGATGATGATGACACCCTTCCTACGCGCCTTGCCCTTGCAGGCAAGGGGTCGGCGGATTGCGCCCCTTCGCCTTGAAGCCTTTCCAGCGCGGGGAAGGCGTGGGGCGAAACCTGCTGCTCCGAGCGTTGCGAGGAGAAGAGATCGACTGGGAAACGGTCTGACAAGAATACGTGATCGAGAAGCCGCGCAGTGAGTGCCTGGACGGAAGGAGCCACGCGGTTATAAGACTGGTTAGTGGAAAGGCGATGACGCAATCCGTGTCTGCAAGGAAGGAGTAGGCAGGCGTGAGCTGGTCGTGTGTGCAAGCGCTGGCAGCCCACCACCGCCTTCCGAGGAAAATTGCGGAGCAATGGAGCAGCGCTGTTACGCGCGTGTCTGAACTGCAAGGAAATGAAGCGATGCTACAGATGCATGGAACTAAAGGAAGAAGCAGCCTTCAGCGCGGCCGCTTGGCGCAGACGCAGCCTATGCCGACAGACGTGCAAGACCTGCAGTCGTAAAAAACAAGGTTGTTGGACTGCGCGAGCTGCGCCACGTCGCGAGAAAAGCGGCACCTGGTGCGATACTCGCAACGGTGACGTGGCGGCCCGCACGGCGATCAGACGTGCGACATATGTTTAGCGGAGTGCGACTCGAAACGAACTGCCCGGAGAAGTCAAAAGCGACTGGCGAGAAGACGGGCGAAACAAAAGCGGAGAATCCTAGCAGAGGGTTGGCGTAGCGGGAGAAAGCAGCAACTCCAGCAAACTATCTTTGACAGACCGCGACTGCGGTGCAGAAACAGGAGCACGAACCCCCGAAATCATGGCCATCAAGGACCCCTGGAAATTCAGACCACTGCCAACAGCGGCGCAGCGAAAGAACCGTTACAAATGGTTGACCGCAGCGTTGCTGCTGTATTTTGTCGCGGCCGCTGCCGGCTCCGGCTTAGCGCGCCGCATGATTGTGCAAAGACTGCGCTTTTGGTGATGAGGATGATAATCACACCAGGACCAGCATCTCCATCAGGGATAACAATATTCCCAGCATCTCTAGCAGTCATTGATGATAATCTTCACTACGCGCAATCTTCACTATGCATCCCCTACATCTCCCTCAGCGATCATCACAATCATGCCTACGCATCCCTTGCGTGTGAAGCCAGGGTCTAACGGTTCTATAGAGAAGGTTTGAAGGGACGAGTCATGACGAGGATGATGAGGATAATGCTCATGATTGCCTTGATGATAATCATACGCATCCCCAGCATCTCAAGCAAAGATTATGCTCATGATGATAACCATCACTACGCATCCCCAGCATCTGTGGCAGCAACAATGATAATCATCACTACGCATCCCCAGCGTCTCCAGCAGTCTTGCACGTCAAGCCGGGTCTGACGACACACTTGAAATGTATATATAAAGGACTTGAAAAGACGAGTCACAGCGAAAGTCATGAGGATGATGCTCGTGGTTGCCTTGATGATAATCATCAGTACGCATGCCCAGCATCTCTAGCAGGGATATTGATATTATAATCACCACTGCGCATTTCCAGCATCTCTGGCAGCGATGATGATAATCTCCAGCAGCGACAACCATGATGATGATAATCATCACTACGCATCCCCAGCATCTCCAGCAGGGATGATGATAATCATGGCTACGCATTGCTAGCGCGTCCGGGTCTTGGCACAATTGAAATGTATACAGAAAAGACGAGTCACAGCGAAATTCATGAGGATGATCCCCGTCTTGGCCTTGATGATAACCATCACTACGCATGGCCAGCATATCTTTAGCAGGGATGACGAAAACCGTCACTGCGCATTTCCAGCGTCTCTGGCAGCCATGATGATCATCTTCGCTACGCATCCCAGCATCTCCAGCAGCGATGATCATGATGATGGTAGTCATCACCACGCAGCCCCAGCATCTCCATCAGCGATGATGAGCAACATCACTACGCATTCCTAGCGTCTCCAGCAGCGATGATCATGATGATGATAATCATCACTACGTACCCCTAGCATCTCCAGCAGCGATGATGATAATCATGACTGCGTGTTGCTTGCGTGTCAAGCCGGGTCTAACGACACACTTGACATGTAAAAAGAAGACTTGAAAAGACGAGTCATGACGAGGATCATGAGGATGGTGCTTATGATCGCCTTGCTGAAAACCACCACCACGCATCCCCAGCATCTCCAGCAGGGATGATGATAATCATCACTGCGCATCCCCAGCATCTCCAGCAGCGATAATTACCATGACTACGCATGGCTAGCGCCAAGCCGGGTCTAACGGCACACTTGAAGTGTAAATACAAAAGACTTGAGAAGACGAGTCATGACGAGGAACATGAGGATGCTGCTCGTGATCGCCTTGCTGAGAACCATCAGTACACATTCCCAGCATCTCCAGCAGGGATGGTGATAATCATCACTACGCATCCCCAGCATCTCCAGCAGCGATGATGATAATCATGACTACGCATCGCTTGCGTGTCAAGCCCGGTCTAACAGCACATTTGACATGTAAATAGTAAAAAATTGAAAAGACGAATCATGATGAAGATCATGAGCATGATGCTCGCAATTGTCTTGATGATAACCATTTCTACGCATTCCCAGCATCTCCAGCAGGGATGGTGAGAATCGTCGCTATTCTTCCGCCAGCAGCGATGATGATAACCATGACTACGCATCGCTTGCACGTGAAGCCGGGTCGGACGGCGCGCTTGAACTGTATATAGAAAAGACTTGGACAGACAAGTCATGACGAAGATCATACGAGGATGATGCTCATCAGCGATGATGATATTCATCACTACGCACCCCCAGCATCTCCAGCAGAGATGAGCATGATGATGATAATCATCACTACGCATCCCCAGCAGCAATACTGATAATCATGACTACGCGTCGTTTGCATGTCAAGCCGGGTCTAACGGCGCACTTGACATGTGTAGAAGAGTCTTTAAAAGACGAGTCGTGACGAGGATCATGAGGATGATGCTCGTGATCGTCTTTTAGAATCTTTTCTCTACACATTTCAATTGTGCCGTTGGCCTGGCTTGACACGCAAGCGATGCGTAGTCATGATTATTATCATCACCGCTGCAGGAGATGCTAGGGACGCGTAGTGATTATTATCATCATCCTTGCTGGAGATGCTGGATGCATAGTGATGGTGATCATCAAGGCCATCGCGGGCATCATCCTCATGATCCTCGTCATGACTCGTCTTTTGAAGTCTTTCCTGTATACATTTCACGTGTGCCGAAAGACCCGGCGTGTCACGCAGGCGACGCGTAGTCACGATTATCATCATCGTTGCTGGAGATGCCGGGGATGCGTAGTGATGACTATCATCTTCGCTGCCAGAGATGCTGGGGATGCGTAATGATGATTATCATCATCCCTGCGTGTCGAGCCATCGCCCTTCCCGTCCGCCTCTCCCTTTGAGGAGAAGGGGTCGACAGATTTAAGCTTGCCAGGGTCTTTTTCAAAGCCCTCAGGCGCTCAATGCGAACAGTTGCCTTGGAATTCGGGTCCAACAGCTTGCCACTCATTGCTTTCAGATCATCAGCGGGCTCGCACCCTTGCTGCAGCTGCCAGGTTTCGAAGATCATCCACACGGCCAATTGCCAGGGTTGACTTTTTCTTTCAACCTGACACCAAGTCCTTGCAAGTCTTCTTGGCCTTGAGCGCTGCAATCAAGTCTGCAACAATGACATGTTTCTTTTCAAGGGCCTTCTTGTTCTGCTGTGCTGACTTGATCTGGGTCTTCAAGTCCATGATCTCATGGTTTTCAATCTGGCTTCTGGATTCATAGCACTCGAGGACGACATCTTGCTGCCCTGCAGCGCGGGCGCAGCTCAGAAGTCTTGTTTTCTGACGCAACCTCCTTTTCAACACCACTGTGTACATACCGCCGCCTCTCCAACTCAGGAACTGGGGATTCCTCACTGTAGTCAGGAACCCAGCTGAGGTTCTTTGCGCCTCCATTCCCCATGTGCTCCATAGCGAGGGCCTTCATATCAGCAGGTGCCAAATCAGGTACTTCTGACAGGGTTGGCCAGCAAAGCGCAGCAGGACGCATAACTTGCCAATGAAACTCGTGGCGCGCAAACCTACCTAAAGCAGTTCTATGAAATTGCCAAGGCAAACAGCCCTTTGGAAAACCGGCGCATAAGACTTACCAAACAATGGGCTTACACAAGAATTTTATTTGAATTCCCAATCCTCCAAAAGCTGTTGGGCCAATGTACCGTCCTTCTGCTTGCTATTGGCTTTGTGCTTCACTGCCGTGAATCAGCCAGTTTGCTGCGCCCTGGTGATCCTTGGGGAATGCGCTCTTAGCAGTAGTCCTTTTCGTTCCATGATGCACCAACAAAATGCAGCAAATGATGTTCGTACAAACACAAGCTGCGCGCCATTTGTGCAATGTGTGGATACCAGCAAGCCACAAACCATCAAATACTTGTTTGCTGCAATGTTGAAATGTTTAACTTCTCAGCAGCGTGTAAGAAGCAAACTCAATTACAATTGCTGCTGTAAAAGATGTTCAACAGGTTCCTGAGCACACCGCACCTTTTTTGAGGTCAAGTGGCTGTATTGGTCTGCTTGTATACTGTCCTGCATGGTAGCATGTCCCTTTAGTTTGCTTGGTGTACTTCATACACACTGTTGTACACTGATCAGTCTCTATTATTTGTTGTGGTTGGTAATCAAGCCAAACACAATGTTGAACTGCCTCATACGTCTGACAGATCCTTGCTCCAACGCAGCGTGACGCATGATGCAGCTGGAGTTCATGAAGGCCTCCACTCAATCCCTTTGTTTTGCCACTTTTTTTAAGGAACCATCATGAGATCTTATGGTGCTCCCGCCCGATCTCACTCACCAGCCTGCAACCCTTGTCAGCGCACACGGGGCCCAAGTCCATCCTCCTAAGCGCGCAATCAGTTGCAATTCGACGAGGCTAACTGCTTGGCTAGCTTTCTCTCATTCTGCAAGTACTGCGCCCAGAATGAAAACCAAATGAGTATTCAGTGCACAATCCAGAGCGCTGCGTTTCAACAGCGCACGCAGGGCGCCATTTTCAACAAGGCAACGGGCGCCGGCAAAACGCATCATTTCGCCCCCAAGTCGCATCATTTTGTCGACAAATTGCACCAATTGTCCAAGAGCTATCTTTTCGCACGTGCAATCAAGTTTGCTGTTTTTACTTATCTACGCAAGCAACCTTTCAATTAGTTTCTGTACTGCGGAAGTTCCTTCTAAACTTCCTTTCACTAACAATTTGGTATTTTTGTCTATATGGTCAGTTTATGGGCAACAACAGGAATATTTGCAGATCAACGCATAAGTCAGAAGTTGAACTCGGCAGTACTACTGCAATTGAAGCAGAAGAGCCAGTAAATGAATTCCCAGCAGTTGAAGAAGAAGCGCCAAAGACAGAACCAATGGAACCAGGACCAGAAGTGAAACCAGTAGGGCCAGTTAAAGCCATTCAATAACTCAAGCGCGTAACGCGAAGCAAGCAACATGTCCAAAATGCGCCAAAACATGAGTGTTAAAACCTTCACAGATACAGTCACGAGGAAACAGCCAAGGACCACTAGAAACTGAATGTGTGAAACCTAGGGCGAAAGGAGTTCCCATAGCAATGGCATAGCCCCAAAGGGTAAACACACCGAAGTGGCGTACCAAGAAGAAATTCAACAACAACCACAACAACAATATAATTGCAAACGCACCACCCCCAAGAATACGGCAACCAAAATCGCCTCGAAGCCCGCTACAACATGTGCTACAAAGTACCAATGTCTGCTTAATGACTAATAGAAGCAGTCAAGAAAAGTTCAGCGCAATGCTGTGGATTCTTGCGTGTGTGAAATATTGTTTTTGCTTAGGCCAGCAGGCGGCGCTCAGTCAGACCCTGGGCAAGGAATGACTCGCTAACGGGTCCGGCAAAGGATCTACAATGTGGCAGACCTCGAGCCACCTTTGCGGCATGGAATGGTGGAAATGGCCGCGCTGGACAGCCATCTCTGCTCCATTGCTTCGTCTTGCAGCCTTGCAATGCGCAGAGAGGCGTTGGCGAAACTGCAGATTGAAACCTTTTTGAGTTTCAAGGCCTTATGGCTCTTTGTCACGGCCGAGTTTCTGAAACTCGTCGTAAGCATCCTCAGAATTAGGGGAGACCCTTGCCACAAGCATCATGATGAAAACCTTGCAACAAGCTATCAAATATGTTTTCACGCCCAAGAATCAGATTGTCAGCATCTATCCAACTATGTAGTGAATGCTGTTGCTTGTGGCCCGGTGCGGAAAAGTTGTGTTCTCCTGGAAGGAAAGTGAGCCATCAAAGCACCTTGTGTTCGGTCTGGTTCAAAGCCTATCGAAGGCCAGGGTGGTTTCAGCCATGCTTCCGAATGGACAGCCACACACAGTTATCAGTTCCATGCCTGATCACCCGCTCTGAGCCAGTCTCATAGATCGCGGATCACAGGTGCTGTGTTTGGAAAGTTCAGAACTTCGCGTTTAGTTGTGCCATTCAACGTGATGAATCTGATTTGGCCCAACGTGTTGATTGCACACAGTGTCGGGCCAGCAGCTGAGCGACCGGAAGCTCGCGACATTTACAAAAGCCTGCTTTGTCGAAAAAAGAACGAGCGCTCTGCTAATGGTTGGCTGACAGTCTGACATCGAAGCGAGCGTTGCAATCTTTCAACCTGACTGGAGCAATATGAACCTTCTGTGAGATCAAAGTGTCCCGTCCTGGTTTCAGCTTGAGCCATACCCACATGATTGCAAGCGTGTGCTCCTGTGTCGAATCAGCTTTGTGTAAGGCCAACTGCGCAGCTGTTTGTGATGCGCAGCAGATTGATTTCGCATTGCAGCTCATGTTGTGTCTCTGATTCAAAGGCTCAGTGGACAGATGAACTTGTTGCGAAGCCATGGAAGTGGCAAAGCGCCGGTGGCAAAGTGCTGTTGCAGGTGCAGTTTTCCCAAGCTACTTGTTTCGACCGTGGCAATCATTTAACAGCCCCAGCCAGTTTTAGTGAGATGAACAACTTTATCGCGTGGTTCGGCCTACTGTTTTGCGAGAAGCTGCGGTGCGCTAGACATCTGTTCCTGTCATGTTGGTACACCCACCACTGAGCTGAACGCAGGGACCTCTAGACCTTTGCACGGGGTGTTTTTGCCACTCTAGTGATCCTCACATGGATCAAGTTGCGCGTTGCTCGGCTCATTGTCATCGGTTTGAACAACCCAAGGCAGCGCTTGGTCACGGATCCACAACATAGCCATACCTACGCATCCCTGACATTGTATGCAATTGAGAACGGCTACGGCCAACAATAGGGGCCTACTCAATAGACCGCTGCCGAGCAGCCCCGCAAGGCTCCTCCTATGGTTCTTTCTATGGTTTAATTTGAGCGCGGCGCTTGTTTGCTTGTTTGCTTGCTTGCTTGCTTGCTTGCTGGCTGGTGTTGTGTTGTTTGTTGTTGGTTGTTGGCTTGTGTTGCTTGTGGCCCTTCTTCCTTGCTTCCTTCATCTCTTTCTTCATGTCTGTCTTTCGTTCCTGGTTTCCTTTTTCGGGTTCGTGCGTCTTCTTTCTGTATGTTTGAAATTCATTGTATTTTTAATTATTGCACGTATTTAGTTGTTTCTTAGTCATTTCTTGATTTATTGATTCAATTGTTCTTTTCGAACTAACATATTAGCTCAGTCATTCATTGTTCTTTCTTTCTTTCTTTCTGTCTGTCTTTCTTTCTTTCTTGGTCTCTCTCAAGGGTTTTTGGTCTCTCTCTCTCTCTCTCTCTCTCTCTCTCTCTCTTTAGTTCTTTCTTTCTTTCTTTCTTGGTCTCTCTCTCTCTTTCTCTTTTTTTCTTTCTTTATTTCTTTCTTTCTTTCGTTCTTTCTTTCTTTCTTTCTTGCTTTCTTTCTTTCTTTTCTTCTTTCTGTTTCTCTGTTTCTATGATTTGTTCTTTCTTTCTTTCTTTCTTTCTTTCTTTCTTTCTTTCGTTTTTTTTCTTTCTTTCTTGTTGTTCTTTCTTTTTGTTCTTTCTTTGTGTTCTTTCTTTTCTTTCTGTCTGTCTTTCGTTCTTTCTTTCTTTCTTTCCTTCTTTTCACTCCGTCCTTCCTTCTGTTTTTCTTTATTTCGTTAGTTCGTTATTTCGAGATGATTGCCTTCTTTTGAGTAATGTGTTCTCTTGTCAGCTTATCTAAGCCTGGCTTTGGCGGGTCTTGTGGCTTTTGTGGCTTTTGAGAAAAATCCCAAGGCATTCTTGGCCTAGCGTCACCAGCAGCAGCGCTAGCATCACCAGCCAGCTGTTGCCGTGTGGTACAGCTGGTTTGGAATGGTTTTGGGGTTGCTTTCGGAAATGGTTCCGGATAAGGTTTCGGAGAAGCGATGCTTCAAGGCCGCGCTGACGGGCAAATGTGCTGTTCAGGCATCCATGCCATACCAGCGTCATCAACCAGCGGCACCAACAGGGCAGGCTGAGCTTTTGATGTGGTTTATCGCTGCTCGCCTGCCAGGCTCGTGTTTGCAGCGCGCCGCGCGCTTTTCGCAATGCTGCGCCCTCACACCACCCCCACCTTTTTGTAATTGCTCTAAACACGTTGAGGGCCGTTGTTCGGCTGTCAGAATTGTGCCTTACCAAGAGAGGCTAAAAGACTCTAATTTTCGCCTTCGCAAAAGTGACTCTAATCTGTGTCGGGCTGTTTTGAATGTTCTCACGATTGCTGGTTTCGTGATATTTGTGACTGTGCGCGGGCCCCATTTGCATTCCGATGCCCCATAGAAAAGCAGTTCAGGGCAGCTTTGCCCTGGGATTCGCCGGCTTCAACGTGTGATTACATGGCTCAAGACGCAGTGGGTAAAAGGTCCGTTGCAACTCAAGAAACATCCAGGTTAGTTGGCTGATTTGCTGCGCTTACAGAGTGTATGGCTGCGCACACAGTCAATGCGAGTTCACCGTTAGCATGTGCGATCTGCCAAGGGATTGGGAACACATAACTGACCGTGCTCGCTTGCGCAGCAAGGGGAACTCACGGGGCCCACAAAGAGAAGGGGAAAATGTAAGTGTTCGAGTTTTGTTTCGTTGCGCCGGGCTTGCCCAAGAAGACGTCAGTCCTTGTCACAGGGCCATTGCAGGAAAACACTTTCAGAACGGATCTACGAAGCCCCTAATATATGACGTATCTTTCTCTGCACTGGTGGGACGCAGAATGCTAGGGGGCAGTATTGACATTCAGTTGATCACGCTATTGGGCGGCGATGCGTCTCTCGACCTTGACAAACTGGCTTTCAAGGCATTTGGGCGTCTCACGAGTTTCGCGCTTGCGGGATTCCACGTCCACTTGTGGAATTGCATGGCCGCGTTTCACGGAATCCCGTTTCGGGCCATTTAGTGATTTCACGGCTAAAAGAAGTCCTGACAGAACTCCACGCAGTCTGTCAGCCGGTGGTCAATTCAGACCTGCAAGAGCCTGTGCGCATGTGATGGACACGCGCGAGCGATTTTTACGGGATCGCGCGCCGCCGCTGCGCGTTCCGGAACGATGTTCTTGGCAAGATTACCTGCAGTCAATGGATCCAAGTCCCTCCACTAAAGCCCGGAAAAGAAGCCAAAAATAAAGAAAGCCGGGGTGGAAATCAATTTCCACTTCTTCGGAATGCCCACAAGCACACCCTTAGTCAGCAATGGCTTGCAGCGATCGGTCGTCCCAGGCGCGCTTCACAAATTGCTGGCGGCAAGTTCGCGTGAACTTGCGTGAAAAAGACTCTAAACTACGGCGTTTTGGCGTGAACTTGCGTGAACTTTCGTGACTCTTGGAATTCGCATTTTCGCTTGTTAAAAAACATTTCGCGGCCAGCTGTGGGGGTTTTCGCGACCAATTTACGGATATTCGCGGAATTTCGCGGCCATTTCTGCTCGTGCCCATGGTTTCACGGCGAAAAACTGCGCACAACCTCTAAAAGACGTCTGTACGCATGCCCAAGTTAACCCTTTAAAGCCTTCCACTCTCTTACATTCGTTCGCCCCGAATTCGCTCAAATGCTTCAACGCGACTATGACCTGGTTTGGAGTTGAAACTTCGTGAGTTAAACTCGTCCAGCGTGCGAACCCTTGAAAACCTCAAATGGCCGTGAAACCCATTTCTAGAGATGAATGATTGCCCAATCGTGAGCAAATGAACAACCGGGAATTGCGTAGCAATCCCTTATTTTGAGCTGCGCCTTTCGCACAGTGAAAGTGGAAGGCTATTAGAAAAAGCGCCGACGGGCCGAAGTGCCCCGCAAAGGATGCGCCACTCGCGGGCCCTTACAAGCTAACGGCAAATGAGGCGGGCGAGTTGCTTCAGAAATCTTTAGAATGTCCGTGCGCCATTCTTTCTTAGGATTGGGTCGATTGATCCCAAGGCTTGCCTTTTCGCAGACACAAGCTATCAGGGCAGGTGTGTGAACTAACCTCCCTCCCTCCCTCCCGCCTGTTCTTGTTCTGTTGGCTGCCAAGGTTGCAGTTTAAAGGTATACTTGCGTCGCTCGCTTGCGCTCGCAGCTTTGCACTCATGCAACTGAACTCGGCGCGCCCTATACGACACTGGGTTCTCTTCTCTACAAGGATATAGATCCAGCTTGACAAGTGTTTGGCCTTGGAAATTGCATGTCGTCATCTTGCGTCGGCGCCGCCGATTGCGGCTTAAACTGTCATTGCGCCGCGCCTCGGCTGCTATTTTGGAACCCAGCTGGCCATCCATTTCGCCCAGCCGCCGAATAACGACCCTTTGGCGCAATCTGCAGGATCCCAAGAGTTTGCTACTCGACCGGCTCAAACGCAAAAGCGATACATTCGCGCCTCGGGCTCCAAACTATGTAGTTCAGTGTCTTTTAGCATCTCTTGGTATGTTGCTGTTTTTGTTTGCTCGTTCGCTTGACTCAACCAACACCTGCTCATGCTTAAGTACCGCTCAGCAAAGTAGCGAGACTGCTGTCGGCGTGCGAAGCCCTTGGCTCGCAACAGGTGTCCGCAGAACTACGTTACTGTGTTTGCAACCGACTTTGCCACAGGCTTTTCCAGACTTAATATCAGCCTGGAGGGTGCCGTTCCAACTGAACAGGGAGGCAACTTTTCGACAACACTTCAGCTACTCGTTAAAAGACCTGGCTTTCTCAGAGTTTCTTTCAGCCGAAACAGACTTGGATACGAGCACAAGTTGAACATGACTCTTCATCAACAAGAGAATAGCAAGCGTCGTGATTGTAGGTGAAGCCCTGCGTCAAGCTCCGATGAGGCCATGAAAGGCTCATCGTCAACAGTTCTCTGCTGCGTCAAGCCAGGGCGGATGTGCGTGAGAAACGGCATGTGCAAGGCCAGCTCCTAAGCAACATGAGGCAGTGAAGTCTTGCAAGCCTTGCGCTCACGCGGGCACACCTGCGCTGCATGCGACAGCTCAGGCTTGTAGCAGCGCGCGCGACAAAGGCCGCAGGTGGGGTTACAGGAAGCGGAGGAGGAGGAGTGGGGAAAATGCAGCCAGCAAGCAAGGGTGGGACTGCGCTGGCGAGCCTTGTGGCACAGATGTCGGCGGACCCCGTGCACGAGCTTTCCGGGCTTTTGTGCGCAGGGGTATGTGCGCGGGGATCAGGAGTGCTTGCAAAGGGAGTTGGCTCATAAGAATGTGTGCAACCGCAGGAACCCGTCAGGCAGCCTGCCTGCGTCGTTAGAGCAAGCTCAGGGTTGCTCCATGCTTGCGTATCTGGAACGTTATGGCGGATACGGTTTTGTGTTTTGGTTTGTTCGGCCTCTTGTTGACTTTGCGAGTTCTGATCCACTACGCAAATCTAGAGTTGCATGTCAGAAAAATAGCAGAAGCCGCGAAGACTCCCCAGCAAAGGCAAACAAAGGGAAGCTACTGCCCCGAGCTTGAAGAAGTTGAGTTGGGTTACGGAGGTGTAGTCACACACACTAAGTCTCGTCCAACAACCCATGTTTTCTTTTCGCCTCTCGAGTGGCATGTTTTATGTTTGGGAAGGGCGGCGCAGAGATTGGCATAAGGTCATGGCTTATGTTTGGTGTTTGTTTGTTGATGTCACAACAGCGATCCGCGTGCGATTGCCAATTCTTTCCGTCAAGCGGTGGGGCATCGCGATCAGAGGCCGGAGGAGTGACTCTGCAACCCGGGGTTGACTGCGAGCCGGTCCTGGCGCCCGATTTGATGAGGGCCTTCCTCTTCATGAAAAGCGGCGCAGCCCCGCAAGCAAGGCCAGACTTCTTCGACCATACCATGGGCAGAAGATGGCGCCGAAGACAAGGATGTGGAGCTGGTTGTTTTCCTGAGCCGCCAGCGCCACCTGTGGCACCGTGTCACCCAGGCCACCCTCTTCAGCTGGTTCAAGACGCGCGTGCGGACGAGGACGTTCGCAAGAAGGCTGCCACGCGAGGGTGGTGATCGGGCCAGATGCCACTGGCGCCAGTCTTTGATGGAGATGCGGCGCGAGGCAGAGATCAAGTTCGAAGAGATCGACGTGGAAGACGGCGCCTGCATCTCCAAAACAGCGACTGCGTGATCAAGCCTCATGACCATCACGGGCGTACCCCGCAAGAGTGTGACGATAAAGCGACCTGTTCATCACCGTCATATTCCCAGACCGTCTCTCAAGATCAAGTGGAAGCGCTTGAATGCTTCAGCTGACGCAAACTACATGCGGCGACTCGCCTACGGCGACATGGGACTCAGAGCCGCGAGGATGTTGCAGATGTTGTCTTGCGGGAGTCTTGACGGTCGCGAGACGAGAGACGGTTGGCCGAAAGCACGCGTCTACTACAACCTGGACCAGGGCAAAGGCAAGGGCAAGGAGCTCGGAAAGGGCGTGACGGCCCCGGCAAGGGAAACGGCAAACCTCGCGTGACGCCCAAGAAGGTTCACTTTGACCAACAGCGACAGCGCATGGTGACAGCCTTTGCCTTGGATGAGCTGCAGGACACTGGCTGAGAATGTTCGCGCGCCAGTTCACGCTCCGCCGCTTGAGTTGGGTTCTGACGCGAGGCCCCCCCCGTCACCTATGCGGCTTCCCCTCAGAACTGCTAGATCTTGCTACTTGCCGACGCGGGGTGTCAGCATCAAGTTGCAGGTGGCGCGTTGCATGAGCAACGCGTGAAAGACTACCTCTTCAACAACTTCTTGCCAGAGAACTGCTTGTTTTCATTTGGCCCCAACGCCGCTGCGCGAGCAAGCCTTGCAGGCAAGGCGGTCGTGTTGAGGGCCAGTGTGGTTGAGGCGAACGCACCAGCTCTGTTCTCTGGCCTGCTTTTGCAACGCTCGTGCTGCGCCAGACGTAAAGGCCCCCGTGTGTTGCAAGGACCCTCAAGTCTGCGCCCCTGTGCCTTTCTTATGTTGTCCAAATTTGTTTTGGGAAAACTGGGATGTCATAGTGCCAAGTGCTGTTAACTCTCTCGACCTTGCTGGCACTCGGTTGGGTTGATCGATCGTCTTTCTCGGGGGCCACGCTGGCTCAAGTACATGACTTGATTCCGACGAACCTCGGTTTTGCCTTTGTTTTCACCATGCAAGAGGCTACGGATGCGATGGCTGACACCAGGCATGATGCTCGTGGAGAGGCAGATGCGGAAGCGGTGAAGGCGGAGTCTGCCCAACAGGAGCACCTTACGCATGGTCTTGCAGCCATGGAGGTTGATGCGGAGTCGGATCTAGCTGAGCTTGGTGGCCTTCGACCAAGCGCTGTATCCCTCCCGGAAAACCCCAGACTGGAGGACCTCCTCAAGGGCGAGTCGACCACCCTGTCAGGCGCTGTATCCGCTTCAGGGGATGACACGGAGTGAGAGAAGAGCCTCTACAACGACAAGTGGCTCTACATGGACGGGAATGACTACTGCGGGCCGACCACGGCGGAGCTGGTGGCCTGGATCCAGCGGAAGGTGATGGATCGGGCGGTCCCCTCGGAGGTCTTTTATGGACCGGTGGCCGGCGGTGGTCCGCTGGTACGGACTGAAGGAGGACCCCATCAACACGCTCAACTCACGGCGGAGGTGGCCCAGAAACGGAACGCTCTTAAGAGTCCTGATCCGCTCCAGATGGTGCTGACGTACTGGTCCGAGCAGACCCCGATGCGGCTTTAATGGACCTCAAGGATGCTGAAGATGCCTGCGCAGGTGGCGATCCTCTGCCGGGTTGCGAATCTGACTTTGAGGAGATGGACATGTGTGTGGTGCAAGCATATGACGCGAAGAAGGGGCTCACCGCTTGGTGGAGCCGAATGACTTCCCGACCAAGCAAGTTGTTCGACAGCGACACGGCAGGCATTCCCAGATGGTGTGAATGTGGAGGGGTACCTCAAGAACTTGCGGTCCAGGCAGGGGCAGAGCCCCAGGCAAGGAGGCGACAGAAGCCTTCCAGGCCCCTTACATTTGCGGAACCCCCAGCTGCGGGGCCCGCTTCGAGAATGATCACAGGGTGAAGTGCTCGCTTTGCAGGAACACGGTGCTTCCGGTGCTGGCGAAGCACGCTGCGCTCCAGTCCCCCAGCCCAGCCCGGACGGCAAAGGCTGGCAGATGGTGAACAACGTTTGGGAACCGCAATCAAAGAACTTCCAGGATAAGTTCAAATTCCAGTATGGGGTGAAGCAGGCCCAGATGGCATCGAGGTTACCCCAATCTCTGGCTGTGCACTGGCGCGGAGGCCTGCCAGGCTCGCGGTACGGGGGAGTGGAGTGGAGGCCGACCCACCCTAGGCGGCGAGGGCACCGATGTGTTGGTGGACAACATGAAGAAGCTGGCCGCTGAATCGCTGAGGAGGAGGCTTCTGCCGCCCACCTTAGCTGGTGGGACCCCCTTCAGGATTGTGGACGGCGGGCTGAGGGGAGGGCACTCTCAACCAACCAGCCGACGGCCGCAGGCCGGCTGCCATGAGCCCCGTAGCCTGGAATTCGTGCTGCTGGTGATGCTCGCAACAAGGAGAAGATGGGCGCAGCCTGTGGTGCTACCCCCTATGCATCATGCTTGGAAACAACACCGGAGGGTGGTGACGGAGGTGCTGTGTGACTGGGGGCTTGGACCACACCCGCTCATGAAACTGACGGGGGAGAGGAACCTCCCCCACCAGTGTTCTGGTCTTCTTCAAGCCGTAGACCACTGCTTTGAGGGAGCTTGCCCGTGCTCCCCCCACTAGTGGCCTCCGTGTTTCATATTTGTCTTCGTCCTGCTTGATCGCTGCCATGAATGAGAAGCTCCTGTAGAAGGGTGCCAGCATCGTGAGAAGTTTGTCCCATTTGTTAAGAAGAGAAGATGCCATTCAGTTCGAGTTGATGTGGCGCAGTAAGCTCTTCCCATCTAAGGGGCCCAGGTCGTCGAAGAGGGCCTCTAGGTCCAGGCTCAACTTGTCTGACGGCATGCGGGATTTGATATCCTCTACCAGATTGGCGGGGATGGCCGTCTCCTTCAGCGCCTTTGCCGCCGCACGAGGAAGATCTTGGACAAGGCGGTCAGCAACCAGTTCCCGGCCTACCGCCTCTCACAGTTTTGGCGAGCTCAACGTTTGTGCGGGCCTATGAGTGCACCAAGACCCTCCCAGACCACAGCCGCTGATCGCCCCAATGCTCTCCCTAACAGGGGCACAGTGGTGGAACCCGCTCATTTCGGGCTTCAATCAAACAAAAACAAGACGACAAAGGGCTAGCAACCGATCCCGGACCGGAACCGCTACAAACTCATGCCCTGCCCATGTGATAACTCGAGGGCGCTACGATGGCTCAGGGTGATCCTGGCCATGAAAGGCAGTGGGCTGCAGGCCAAGACAATCAAAGCTATGACCCTGTCGTCATTCAGGGTGTTCATGCCGAACCTGGCCTTCATCATGGGGAGGCGATACCTGGGCAGGTGTGGAGGCGGTGCCGGAAAAGACTACATGACGGACAAGGGGCGAGCGCCTTCAAGAGTGGCAAGTGGAGAAAAGCCTGGAGAAGGACAAGCCGTGGTTGGCATGCAACGCAAAACGGACGGACAATCCGCCACAATACCGGGTCCACTGATTTGATGTGTCCCAACGGTGCCTTGGCTGTGGATGGCGACCGAAGGATCCATCCCACATCATGGTCTTCAACGAGTACCGGATGGAATATGCCTTCTGCTGCAAGGCGGCGAGAGACCTCCAACCGCCGGACTTCTTCCTGGACCAAATCTCCGGAATCAGAGGCGGAGCCCTCACTCCGAGGAGGCGGACGTGGGGAATTTGGCTACGAAGGATGCGCCAAGGACGGCTTTTTTGTCTTCAGGTCAGCAGGGTGCCGGGTGTAGCCACTCCAGAACCCTGGGACGGCTGCGGCTAGAGGGAGGGGAAGGAGTGCGCCTTTTTTTGGGTCCTTCAGTGATGGCGGGCGGTGCCCTTCGCACTTGGCAGGAAGCAGACACAGCCAACAGGCTGTGTTTGCTGCCCTGCCCGCCCTGGTTTGGGTTAATTTTGCCACCCGGGGTAAAAGTGCGACAGACTGCACTGTGACTTCTTATGTTGTCCAAACTTGTTTTGGGAGAACTGGGATGTCATAGTGCCAAGTGCTGTTAAGTCTCTCGGCCTTGAACGGTGGCTCTACACCCCAAGCTGGGGGAACTTAAATTACCAGAGGAGGCAGATTCCTATGAAGCCTCCTGAGAAACAATGGAAGCGCATGCTGATGATCTGGCGCACCTCCCTCCTGATGGTGGTGGCATCGGTTTCCTCTCCAGCCCATCACGCTCACCAAGGGTGAGCTGGATGAGTTCTATGACTACATGCTTGGGTGTGGGGAGGGAGCCACCCCCGAGTCTTGGTGTCATGATGACAGCTGAGCGTAAAGTCTGGCACCGAGTGGCGCTCAGAAGGTCCATGGACGACACAGTCTCCATTTCCAAGGCACTGAGCCAAATCAAGACCGATGTCCTCTTCTGGACTTGCGAGGTGTATGAGTTTTGCCGCAGGCCGGGAGGCGGTGGAAAGGCGGAACGGCAGACGTCGTTCAGGTCCAAGGGCAAGGACCTTGGAAAGGGAAGCCCTCCAAAGGCAAGGGTGCCAAGTCCAAGTTCGCGGGCGGGAACCAGAAGCTCCGGAAAGGCAATTCCGCAAAAGGCCATGGAAGTTCCAACTGGTTCGCATCTCCGGGGGGCTCCAAAGGAAAGGGGGACAGACCCCCCCAATTCCTTTGGCCAAGGGAAGGGCAAGCGCTCGGACAAGCCACCGCCACCAGAATGGGCGGACATTTCCTCGGCGGGCGCCCAGTTTTGCAAGACACCACGCCTTTAACAAGTGCCCAGGGAATGTGGGAGGTGCCACAATTGCCCGGTACTCCTTCCATCGGGCAAGGCGTGTGAGAAGAACCGCCGGGCGGTGGATCACGAGTGACTTTCGGAGCTGGGCTGGGGGCACACAGTCATCTTTTGCTCTACCTCTCACCACGGGCAAGAAGAGTGGATGGGAGGTTACGGGGACGGCTGCCTCGAGCGCTGTATCTCAGACCCCAACAAATCTGCAGAAACCGACAAAGGGCTTGGAGGATCAGAAGGCGCTCCAGACGGCTGCCCCGAGCGCTGCAATTATCCTTGGCGCCTGGCTCCTCCTACCCCGGCGGCGGAACCACAGAGTGCCCATCAGGCCACCGTTCAAACCCGTGGAGGGCGGACCCTCCTTACCTGGCAAGACATTCCCTTCCCACCCTGCCAGGTTTCCGTCACCTCCAAGACTCCTACATCGGCTGCTACCTAGCCGCCCGCTCCACCCCCAAGGGGCGACAGCAGCACCAGGCATGTGATGCTAGACACAAGGTCAACCATGATGTCCTACCTGATGAGGTCTGTGGACCCCTGGTGGAGACGGCAATGGAAGGCAACTTTATGGCGACTGTGGGGGGCCCAAACTGCAGGACTTGGTCGATCCTTCGGCATAGGCCAAAGAAAGGAATGCAGGAGTGCGCAAGGGCCAGCACCCAGTGCAGCTCGTGGTGGGCCCCATCGCAGTGCAAAGACTTCTGCTTGTTGTGCAGGATGCGGGTACAGGCTTTTGACCAGTGCATGCTGGGCCATCCATCCAATAAGCCCACAGAGGTGATGACCAACCTCAAGGTGGACTGGGATGGACTCCGGTGTGCGCACCCCAAACACCCACTATGGTTCTCGAGCAAGGCCTTGGAGATTGCATCATCCCTGCTTTCATACTTTGGGTCCAAGCGCAACACCCAACCGGATCGGCAGGTGGCATCCCTGGCGCCGGTCCAGGTGGACGGCAAATACTCCTGAGGATGGATCTGCTAGAATCTAAAAACAAGCGTGGACCCTGGGCTCCGGAATGGCCACCAACTAGACAAACACTTGTCCAGGACAGTGGACATTTGCTCCACCAGGACAACCTTTCCACCTATGACCACCTGGCAGATGGAGTGCCAGCGATGGTCGACACACTTGGAAGACCCTCAGATCTGGCCCAAAAGCGGAACTGGGAAAAACTCCACAGGAATTGGAGCCCCTAGTTCCTACTTCCGCCAACCATGGCCGCCGCACAATCTTCGACGCCACCATCATTGGAGTGAATGACAACATCCGATCACACATCACCAAGAAGACCTAACCTCCCACACTTCACGATCTGCTGTGGGCAAGGGGACAGCTCCTGGACGTCCTCACCTTGTTCAAGTCGGATGTCAGCAAGGCACACAAACGACTCAAATCCGCCGAAATGATTGGGAAACACATGATAGCGAGGATCAAGAACCTATTCTGACCTCAACATGGTCGGCGCCTATGGGGTTGCATTTGCCCAGTATTGCTGGAGCAGAGTCGCGGCCTTGGACCTACCACATCTTGGCGGAGTTCTTGTGGGTCATGGTGCGGGCATCTTCCTACTGTTTCTTTCCCTGGTCAGATGTCCCATCGCCTGGCATAAAAATGCCCTGGGACCGCAGAACTTGTGGCTAGGGTACCGGGTGGGCATCAACAAGGGTACGGCCTGGTTGCCAGGGTCTCGGGGTAAAAGTGCGAGGAGTGCTGCAGACTGCGCTGTGACTTCAAGATCTACTGATGACTGGACCTCGTTCACTGTTCGCTGCAGCCGTCGCAGCCAACAGCATGAAGCCGAACCTGAAGGGCCGTATTCCAGGGCTCTTTTCCATCACGTTCGGCCACGGCGCTATTGCTTCCACCCACAGCCCGCAATCTTCTTCCATAGGCGCTGAAGACACGTTTGATCTTAGTTGACACCATAGCCAAGGCCCCAAACTTGTTTCCGATCCAAGAAGATAGAAGAAGCTTCAAAGACACGAAGCTTCGAAATGGCCTTCGTGGCCTCCATGGCCTCCACGGCCTCATGGGCCTGTGCCGCTCTGCGGAGCTCCGTGGGGCAGCCTACAGAGTTGGCGAGGCCGGGTGCTCGCGGAAGGCTTTGGGTTTGGCTCGCAAGCGGACAAAGTACAAATCTGCAAGTTTGTGCACAAGACTCATGAAGCCAGGCGCCGTTGCCGGAGACTTCTGGAATGGCCACCGAGGCCAGAATCCAGTTTTCAAGTGTCCAGCAAACCGTGGCTTCCCAAGCTGGCCTACCACGAGAGGGAGATGACATGGCTCATGAAATGCGCATGTTCAATGCCAACTTTTACGCGGCGCGTTGCCCTGAAAGTGTGTCCTAAGAGATTGTGAGAGGGCAAGTCTTGAGAAGCCTGGTGTAGGCATTCTGCAAACCAATCATGGCTATCAGTTCCTGCTCAGATTTCTTGCTTATGAGATTTCTTTTATCAGTTTGTAGCATGTCCAGTGGATGTCCAGTGGCGGACGTTGCCACTTTTTGCCCATGGAGTTGCGAAGGACTTGCTGCGACGCGGCATCGCCTCAGCGCAGCAGGCAAGCGCCGCGCGGCGCCGCACCTTGGATGGGAGACGGGCGTGAGTCTTTTGAAGGTGTCCTTTTCCCTGTGGTTTGAAGGGAAACCACTAATTGGTGCTCCTTGTGAAGATTTGGAAATGTTTTTTTACACATGATAGAGGTTACCCGGCAGGGTCAATTGAGCGGATAAGATTTGGTGTTGGCTTAATACTGGTTGAAATTCAGCTGCTCTGCAAGTTCGGAGTTCAAGTGTTCGAGCCTTCCCTCAGCGAAGAACGCATGTGGGCACCGTTGCTCCAAGAGCCTACTGGCGGTCACGGCAGAAGACAGCCTCTTGCAACAGCCAATCCCGCCCTCGCTCCCCAGCCTGAGCAAGTTAGGTGGAGGCAACCGTCCCTCCAGATCAAAGCCTTGTAACAAATCAGTTTTTTAGTTTTTTTTTGACAAGGCTCAGTTACGATGGACAGGGCAGCCCATGAACTCCTCCAGCGAGTTACTTTAGAGCCTAAGCAAAAACGCACGTCACCCACTGTGCCGGCGAAAAAGGAAGGAATCCCTCGAACAAACACAACCCCCCAAAAACAAAAAACACCCACGCCAGCGCCGAAGAGCCCCACGCAGCACCTGCCCAGGCGACCCAGGAGGGATTGAAGCCCGTCACCCGCCCCACTTGTGTTAGAACTGTTCCCAACAACTGCCGGGCGCGCCACGTGCCGTCGCCCCCCCCCACACCCGGTTGCCCGCTTGTGGGCGCCCCCCCCCCCCTGCCTGGGGGATTAGAGGGAAGCTTCCTTCCAACCACGCCGAACAGAAGTCGGCGAATTTCGCAACAACCACGCATTAACAACACACTCCAAGAGGCAAGTGGACGCAATGCGAAAAATGGTTTGGAGGTTCTGAAAAAATTGCGAACTTTAAAAGGTCCCTTCCGGACGGGCGTGATCTCTCGGAACCGCGAGCTTGGGACCCAGCAAAGGCAGGCGCACACGTTTACCACGGCCCAGGTAACACAAGTATGCGTGTGTCAACCTTTGCAAAAAGAAGCGCCCGGCTGCAGCTGCTGGCAGAAGTCACTCACGGCCCGCAAGGAGGCGAACTCTATGTCTCGCGCAACGATCGTGCGAGCCACTGCTTGCCACTGCCCACCGCGGGTCTCCCGCCTCAACCTTCTTGCCGAGGATTGAGACAGTTCCTTTCCAGCGTGATTCGGGGGTATGGCTCGCCCAGGTCCCACTTCCCGCGTAGACTAAAGAATGGGCACGGCAAAAAAACAGACCCACATGAAGATAGTGACACGAGCATGGAGCCAAAGTGGTGCTTCCGAATGTCACATCCAAAACTTCTCCTGTCACACAGAAAAAGCTTGATGCCTTGAGCGCCGCCGGTTCGGACAGCTTCCCGCTGAAGAGACCCAGGCTGAAATCGATGTGCAACTTTCAACCCCCATGTTGACGGCTTTTTCGCAGCAAAAGAGCTGTCTCTTTCGCGCGTCAAGCCGAAATGTTTTTGCAGCTGGGGGTCCGCAACCCCGACTCATACCCCCGAAAACTAGACACCGATTATCCCAAAAGCGTGCGTGAGAAAGGTGATGCAATAATGTTAGGGGAATATATATGATGTTATGTATATACACTGCTTCTCTCTCTCTCTCTCTCTCTCCTTATCTGTATCTCTCTCTCTCTCTTTCTCTTTCTCTCTTTCTCTCTTTCTCTCTTTCTCTCTTTCTATCTTTCTCTCTTTCTCTGTTTCTCTCTTTCTCTCTTCTCTCTTTCTCTCTTTCTCTGTCTCTCTCTCTCTCTCTCTTTCTCTCTTTCTCTCTCTCTCTCTCTCTCATTTCTTTCTCTTGCTCTCTCTTTTTTTTGTTTATTTATCGTTTTTTCTCTTGCTCTTTCTATCTCTCTCTCTCTCTATCTCGCTCTCTCTCTCTCTCTCTCTCTCTCTCTCTCTCTCTCTCTCTCTCTCTCTCTCTCTCTCTCTCTCTCTCTCTCTCTCTCTCTCTGTCCCTCCCTCCGTCCCTCCCTCCCTCCCTCCCTCCCTCCCTCCCTCCC